>QZGG01000234.1:0-192287 GCA_006409495.1 Sedum album | reverse complement strand
ACAAATGCTAGGTCTGAAGGTATGTGTTTTGAGCATCTTACTGTCTAAGACTGACTTTTGATATTTTGTTTTTCGGCTCCGTAAGTGTTTGATGTTGTCTGCAGCTGAGATAACATTGTTAGAGAACAACATTGTCGTCTACAAGTTTGTCCAGGATTTGCACTTCTTTGTTACCGGAGGTATTGATGAGAATGAACTCATATTAGCAACAGTGCTTCAAGGTTTTTTTGATTCTGTTGCGCTTCTACTCAGGTAATTATTGGTATCGAGTTAACCAATTTGTCCTACTTCCATGGATAAATTCACATGTGTTATGCCTTGTTCAAAAAATGCCTCTCATATAGAAATAATGTTGATAAGAGAGAAGCACTCGCGAACTTAGATCTCATTTTTCTGTGCTTGGACGAAATCATAGATGGAGGGTAATCCACTAACGCATGATTTGTTTCCTCTATAGATGCAATCTGTACTTGAAATTTAGTTTTTTCTACTAAAGGAAAAAAATACTTGTCTGATTTTACTGGCAGGATGATTCTCGAAACAGATTCTAATGTGATTGTTGGAAAAGTGGCAACAAATAACCTGGAGTCTATTGGTTCCTTACCTTTGCATCAACAGGTAAGCTCCTTTTTTTCTATCGTCTCACTCTCTTTACTAAGAAATTTATGCTCTTTTAGTTCATGAAAGCTTCGAGGAAAGAAAATAAATATGAGGAAAAATTATATGTTTGGTTCACACAAAGTAAAATTAGAGAAAATAAATGAATGCATTGCAAATTTCCCGTCCATATTCCATGGAAAATATTTTTTCACCAAAAATTTTCATTTCACACTTCACCTAGATTTTCCATATCTGAACGTATGGTTAAAGTTTTATTCTTGTTTGAAATTTCTCTTAACTCTTATTCTTTCTTTCCTTTACAGAAAATATTCAAGCACCTGCTAGAGCTGGTGAACAATTCAGAAAGATCAATTCTAAGATGAAGTGATTCCTCTCAGATTATTAGAATTGTAGATTACTTAGTGGTTCTTCGCTTAACCTTAACCACATCTGCAGTTGACTTGTTTCCTTTTTTTTTTGTAGTTTAAGCAATAAATAATGTTTTAGTTGGTATCTTCACAGTATCACGATATTATTTAACATTTCTTTTTGATTCAGTAACATCATCTTTGATTGTTTCATTATACTCTTACTTCAACAGTTAGCAAATTAAAAATACATGAATATTCCAAAATACATTTAAAAGACTCATATTGATAAAGTCGCATAGTAAAGAGTCAGGAAAAAATATTATATGACTTACATATTTCATCATCGCTTAGCAATATATTTATTACTAAAGGTAAGCGAAAGAAAAGCATATTTTAGTTACCGCGAACTTATAACCTGACAACTAATGAAGCAAAAATCCATAGTTTGTCAATTTAGTATATTTTTTAAATTGCCACAACGCTCTGTTGTGTCATTGAGATAGTAATTACTTATGTATGATTTATTTTGGACACAATTAAAGTTGTTCACCTACCATTTATATGTTATTCGACAAACAGTATATATGTAAGTCGCATAATCGCTGACCATCGACTGAATATGAAGCCTTTGAATAAGCTCTCGCAGAACCCCATTTAGATTTATATTCTCCTACACTCATTCCTTTCCGCATCTTTGATGACTATGACATAATTTATCTTATCATTTATTCTAATAATTTATTTAGACATTTATGTTAATTATATATGTTGATATGGGTTCTCTACATACTTGTATATATTGTTATATAACATGGAGATCACAACATGTGTGGTCTATATTATAAAAACTGCTTACTATTTGTGACTAATATTGAATAAATTAGTCACATAAGATATAAAAATTTCAAGCAGGATTTGAAGTGGGATCTAAACTTTCACATAACATAGCAAATCCGAGGGGAATCATTTACAACCTTAAACACTAATTTCACTTTCTCTTAAATTCTACCCACTTTCATATTTGGTACTTCGACTACCATTCTAATGAATCTCAACTAAAACGACATGGTGAATACGACATAACTAAAATCCCACGAGCTCTTCAAGACAAGATACAATATCTGACATGGTGAAAGATCCCGAGTCACTGTCTTGTTTGTTATATCCCGAGTAAATTGGAATTGCTACGACTTGAAATCTATTAATAACTCAAAGTACGTAACATGGTGCAAGATGGACTCTTAATATCAACTTCCTTTCAGTGAGCCCTCTCATAGCCCGATTTCCACCATCAATTATTATTATAGCTTTCTCTCATTTTAAATGCATATTTAAGCACATTGTGATTGGTGAATATATTTGAGCCTCGATGAAATGTTTGAATTTTCTTCCTAAGATGAGTTTTTCTTTAATATATGTTATTCAAATCTAGCAACCTTAAAGAGCAATCTTCTATTTTAGATTGTTTTGGCCTCGATGTCTAGATGATTTATGGATGAGGGATTTATGGTTGAGGGATTTGTAATTATAGCCTTCTTGTTACGTTATTATCATATTCACCAATCCTAAAACCTACGCCAGTTTGTACTCGAGGACAAACTATTAGTGATATGAAGGCACAACTTGAGGATGTGCACCGTCAATGCGAAGAACACACTCAAGCACTTACACAGAGACCGTATCCAACGCCCGCCATATACAAGCTAATCAGAGAGCTCATTTTGCCAAGAGGCTGAGAAGCTCGAATCTCAATGGTTGAATTCCCTAAGTTTGATGGTATGATGCTTAAATGAATTTGTCGGTGTGGATTTTTTTTTTATTTTAACAATTATCCCTAAACTTAAGGTAAGGGTGGCCTCACTTCATATTGAAAGAGATCTCTTCAATGACATCATTAATACCTAATAATCACTCTGATCAATTTTTCTCTTGGCCATAATATATTGTTGCCGCTTTTAGTTTTAGGAAATTCGTGTGAAGGATTATTTAGATAAGTTTTAATATTTTTTACAAGGATGTCACTATTAGTTCTCACACTTTGAATATATTTGAAGTAACCAAAACCCTCACTTGGCTTTCCTTGTTTGAAATTGTAATGTATCCACAATAGCTGAGGATGCTTTAATGGTTCCTCTATTAATCCTCACTGCAACAAACCCTATTAGCTGAGGATTGACCGCCTATCTTCTTCTTCTCCTCCTCGGCCATCATCTTATTCGCTACATTAAGGGTTTAGGGTTATAAATGTTATGAAGGGCTGAGATTCATTATATGGGGTTATTAAGAGTTTAGATTATAATCCTGTGAAATTTTATCAACGAATCAGCTTTAGCCACGTCCCTCCCTTACCATGTCCGGAGAACTCCTTGCGAAATCTAACTATGTGTTCGCTCTCATCCTGGAGCGTCGTTGCCATGAAATTGGCAAAAAAGGGAACGACATGCCTCAACACAAGAATTCGATGGCCAAGACATAATGACGGCGAAGACCAAGGCACCGAGAACTAAGACACAACCCTCACCACTTTCAAGGTCGGCCACGCAACAAGATTTCATGGACATACTCAAAGAGGAGTTTGCTAGAGAGCACTCCACTCAGACCCATGAGGTGGTAAAGCCACAAAAGTCGAGTAGAATTAGGCTTCAGACTCTGCACCCAAATACTATGGGCGACCCTGTTGTGATTAGCGAGCCGACTGAACGAGGACTCCCTCCTGAATGGACACCTTTAATTGGAAAAAGTGTCTCGGTCAAACGAAGGCTTCCCTGAACAAAGTCCCTCCCCTGGCCAACGCAGTCCCACGCCTGACCAACACAGTCCCACTTGAACAAAGTCCCTGACCAGAAGGTAGTTTCAGTTTTTATCTTGAGAATAATTTGGCGATTGTTCATTTCTGATATTTATTTATGTACATTACTTGAGCATGGTTTGGTGTTTTCTGCATTCTTTGTTGCAGATGATACAATCATAGGTGAGGTTCTATGGAAGCATGCATCAAGTACAAGTCAAGTCAAATTCTGATATTGGTTCTGGTTATATTTTGAGGGAAAGTATCATGTGGAACCCCACCTTTTCATGGATCCATGAATCCCTCTTTGCATCCGTTGATTGCATTTACTGTTTGCATTTTGGACGCACCAGATTGTGCCAGCGCATTAATGAGCATGTGCAACTCACGTGTGCATTTGTCATGTGCATTTCACGTGTGCATTTCAAAAATGCAAACACGTGGCACAATCTGGTGCACACAAAAAATGCAATCAACGGTGATGAAGGGGGATCCATGGATCCATGGATCCATGGAAAGGGGGGTTCCACATGATACTTCCCCTATATTTTGATATTGGTATATGTAAATTGTTTGTAGACTTGGTAATGATAATGTAGAATTATTACTTTTAAATACAAAATTAGTGTTTGTTTGCAGAATTGTTACATTGTTGTTTAATTCAAGAAAATTTGTAATATCATTTTCAAGCATTATGCGTGCAAAATGCAAGATAAGCTAATGTAAAAATTGCATGAATTGGCGGATAACCAAGGGGTTGACATGATTGGTTGGGCAAGTTACGTGAAGATGAACAAACTAAGCTTATAGAGGTGGCAAGAGGGAGGTAGCACAGAGGGACAACTGTGATAAGTGATTGTTTCCGTAGGCCCCCGCTGCCTAGTGGTGGTATTACTATTACCTTCCGTACCTATCAGACTTTACAAGAGGAGTTTGAAGAGAATAACGGCAGCTTGCACAAATCAAAGAAGCTATCAAGAAAACAAGAGAGGAACAAGCTTGAGAGCGTGAAGATTTTGATGCTCTTGAAAGGAAAATGACAAAAAAGTGTATGTTAATTTTATTTGTTTGGCACAAAAAGATGCCGCTTTAGCAATGTTGCGTAAGACCGTATGATTCTCTTCACTATTTACTTGCGCGGCAAATCACACATTGCATTCAAAAACACATTACGACAGAAAAATCATGTTGTAAAAGGTAAAAAGTAAAAATAACTTAGCTTAATGCAATGGTTTAATGTTGCAAAAGTGGACAAAGTTAATGCAACATACAATTCCAAGTATGTTGCACGACTTATGAAACACGTCTTATGAAATAAATTTAGTTGCGACATGTGATATGTTGCAAGTCGCCTATGCAACACATTTTCACTCTTTTACAATATTTTTCGTTCTGTTCCGTATTCATCACAATGGCGTAGTTTCATGACACCGTAATCCTTCAACTTTGCACTAGCGTTGTTAAAAACTGTGAAAACTCTCTTCAAATAGAATTACTAGCTATCTATGAAGAGTTGAAACCTTGCAGGGCAAATGAGCTGAAAGAAAATAGCTATAGAGACGTATTATACAAACAGTGTGACTTCCATCCTATGTTGTTAGGAGCATGCATTTAGCAAACAACTATTGCATAAAGATGTGGGAAAAATACTCTAACGTAGCAACTTGCGATAGCTCACACTCATTTGAAGAGAAGCAAATGAAGAGGTACTGCGAAACTAGAAACATCATAAATTATTTGGTGGACTAGTCAGATAACCGAGATATTTATAAGGACAGGTAGAGCGAATAAGGGAAATCCGCAAAGACTGCGGTAGTGGGGCCGCCACTTTACTTGCAGTATTTGTTACACAATTTCTGCCGTTTTGTCTCTCTCTCGTGTCTCATTTAAGCACACGAAACCAACCAACGTTTCCATTCAATTCTCTCCTTTACTCCACTCTCCACAAATCCGTGCTCTAATTTCTCCATTAAGCCTCCCCCCATTATCTACTACTTTCTCATCCGCCAGATTCCGATTGAGTGATTGTTGTGTTGGGGTCATCCATGTTGACGTGCATTGGTTTTTCCAAGCAGATTAATCGCACCAAAGAAGTAAATGTTGGAAATTATTTGAATTTCTAAGTGTGTGAAGAAAATGGGTTTGACTCATTTTAAAAGCCAATTTCGATGTCTTGTGTACATTGAATCAAATAGTTCAAGTCTTGATTGAAATCCTTGCAAGGTGTGTAATAAGATTGAATATTCGAACGCCAAATTTGATCGAGTATCTTGTGAGATATCGATTTGCAAAGTTGCATAGAAAACATGACATGTTTGAGTCCATGAAGAATGGATGTCAAGAATTGTATGTTCCTAAGTCACTATGAACATGTGTGACATGATTTACATCATAGGCTATGCAACTATCCTAAGTAATCAAAACTACGTAGTTTTGTTTTAGGTGATAACAAATAACAGATTTGTTATCTTTTGGCTTGGGTGATGCTTAGTCTTCCACCATCCCATTATCTTCTAGGAAGTTACAAAGATAATTGGGAAGTGGGTGGAGACTTTTGAGCTAACCGATTGGCTTCTGATCACTATGGAGAAGCTACCTCCTTTCTTATGATTAGAAACACACAACAATCTCTCATTCTCAGTAGCAGTAGTAGTTTTTGGTGATAGTTGAAGGCATAGTCCACTTCGCTTCTCCTGATAGTGCAATCAGCTAGAAGTCCTGTTGTCTTATCCTGGGAAGCCAGTTGCCAAACCACACCCAGCACAAAGGGAGGCAATTAAGCTTTAAGGAAATTGCCTAGCAAGATTCAACAATCTGGTTTGATATTTCTATCAATTTCCTTACTGTTTATTTACTCAGTACTTTATTGTATTTTAGATCCTGTTTTTATACATTGTTTCTAACAATCTTAAAGCTTAACTTGTGGTTAAAACAGGTTCTGATCTACCAACTGTTACTATTTGTAGTGACTGTTTGATGCAAGTGTTTAGTACGTTGAGGCCGGTTACTATTCATATTAATGTTTGATGTGTTTGTTTGTTTAAAACAATCTCATTGCATGCTACTGAGTTTTACGATTTAGTGTTGATGTTAATTGCTTTTGTTAAGTAAATTAATTAATGTTTAAATCCTATCTAAATGCGTGAATACCAGAATCTTGTTTGAATTAGTCTTTTAAGGTTTGTTTGAGTTTACGCATGAAGTAGTGATTGTTAGCTTAGACTTGATCAACGATTGTTTGAATTCTATATCACTGTCGGATTGATCTTAATTGAATTATTGATTTTGTAAGTGGTTTTCACTATTTGGACTATTGAGGACCGTGACTTGTATTTGATAAGGTCAAGATTATATTTCCAAAAATTAAAGATTGTGTTTTTTCAGATTACTAACTTGGCTTGTTTATGCCTGTAGTTACAAAATGAATACTGATAACGTCAACATGGAGGTTGATCCGAATGTTCTAGCCGCTAATGAGATGCAGCAGTTCATGGCTGATGTGGCAGCCGGAGTGGATCCGGTTACTGGTACTGCCACTGGGCAGGATCCAGTTGGAACTGGTGGAGTGCAGCAGACTCCAGCTGTTGTAGTTAATGGTACTGCACCTCTGGGTCAGTTTCCTACTACTCCAGCAACTGTTGGATTGGGTCTCAGACCAACCACAGCTGTGATAGGGAGTGGACATGTTGGTCCCAGTGCACGAGTGCCCCCTGCAATGATGCCGGCTGAAAAGCCTGAGAAATTCAATGGTCTGAATTTCAAGAGGTGGCAGCAGAAGATGAAGTTCTATCTGACCACCTGGGTCTGTCAAGTACCTGACTGAGGATCCACCTTTTTCAGTGAAGACTCAGATGTCCATGATCACATACAGAGTGTGATGTGGCATGATTCTGACTATCTGTGTCGGAATATGTCATGAATGGATAGCTGACAGTCTGTACAATGTGTACACGTCTGTTAAGACAGCTAAGGAGTTGTGGGAGTCCTTGGACTACAAGTACCGAAGGGAGGATGCAGGCTCCAAGAAGTTCATTGTAGGCAAGTTTCTTGAATACAAGATGACCGACTCCAGGACTGTGGTGAGTCAGATGCAGGAACTGCAACTCATATTTCATGAGATTGCTTCTGAGGGGATGACTCTGAGTGAGACATTCCAGGTGCTGCTGTGATTGAGAAGCTGCCTCCATCTTGGAGAGACTTCAAGAACTACCTCAAGCACAAGGGCAAGGAGATGAATCTGGAAGAGATATATCTGAAGCTCAGGATTGAGGAGGAGAACCGAGGCTCTGATAGGAAGCTGAGGTTGATACCTGAGAGGGCCAACGTTGTGGAGCATGATGCAAGCTCCAAGAAGAAGAAGTCTTCAAACAAGCTGGCTCCCAAGGGTGGTACCTGCAAAAAGAAAGGGCAGCCCAAGTTCCAGGGGAAGTGCTTCAATTGTGGTCAGACTGGACACAAAGCTAATGAGTGCCCTAAGGAGAAAAAGAAGAAAGAGGTCAACGTTGCTGAGGCAGATGACGATGAGGACTTTCTGGTGGCTGTAATCTCTGAGTTGAATCTGGTGGACTCGAATGACAGAGATTGGTGGTTGGATACTGGAGCTACCCGCCACATATGCTCAACTGAGAGTGCCTTCTCCACTCTGAACAAGACTGGAACTGGAGAAAAGGTCTATATGGGCAACTCAGCCACTTCAGAGGTGAAAGGAAAGGGGACAGTGGTCCTGAAGTTCACCACAGGCAAGAAGCTGAAGCTGAATGATGTCCTGTTCGTGCCGGATGTGAAGAAGAATCTGATTTCTGGGACAGTGCTGGATAGCCATGGATTCAAGATGACATTCCAGTCTCAGAAAGTTGTACTTGTCAAGAATGACATGTATGTTGGTAGGGGCTATGTAAAGCAGGGCTTGTGGGAAGCTTAATGCTATAGATATCAAGTCTGATGTAACTGATGCTAAGTCAAAAGTTATGAATAAAACTGATTCTTCTGCTTACTTGATTGAGTCCTCTAATTTATGGCATGAACGATTAGGACATGTAAATAATGAGTCCATCAGAAAATTAATGAATTTGGAATGTATACCCAAATGTCAAATAAACTTAGAACACAAATGTCAAACATGTGTTGAAGCTAAGTTAACGAGGACATCTTTTCACAGAGTTGAAAGAGATACTGAGCCCCTTGAATTAATACACAGTGATCTGTGTGATTTAAAATTCTTGCCAAGTAGAGGTGGTAATAAATATTTTGTGACTTTCATTGATGATAGTACAAAGTATTGCTACATTTATTTGCTTAAGAGCAAAGATGAAGCTGTTGAAAAATTTACTGCCTTTAAACTGGAAGTTGAAACCCAACTTGACAAGAAAATTAAAAGATTGAGAAGTGATCGGGGTGGTGAATATGTGGAACCATTTGGGGCATTCTGCGCACAACATGGTATTATTCATGAAGTAACCCCACCATACTCACCTCAGTCTAATGGTGTTGCTGAGAGAAAGAACAGAACACTAAAAGAGATGATGAATGCAATGTTGTTAAGTTCAGGGTTACCCCAGTCAATGTGGGGGGAAGCCATCTTATCAGCAAATTATCTCTTAAATAGAATACCTCGCAAAAGAAAGGATAAATCTCCTTATGAAATGTTTTTAGGAAGAAAACCTTCTTATAAACACTTGCGAGTGTGGGGGTGCTTAGCTAAAGTCTTGGCACCAGGTCCTAAAAGGATGAGAATAGGACCAAAAACCATTGATTGTATTTTCATTGGTTATGCGCATAACAGTAATGCGTATAGATTCCTGGTTTACAGATCACAGAATCCAAATATTCATAAGAATGATATATTGGAATCAAAGAATGTATGGTTCTTTGAACGTGAATTTCCGTACAAAGGTATGGTAACTAATCTGGATCCTCCTAACCAGGAATTACCTCCGGAGGAAATTGGAGAATCATCTCAAATTCAGGAAGATGAACCTGAAAATGAGACCGATTCTGAAGACCTAAGACGTAGTAAACGAGCTAGACTCGAAAAGTCTTTTGGTCCTGATTTCTTGACATATATGCTAGAGGTAGAACCTCGAACATATCAGGAGGCTGTGAACTCTGTTGAGAGTCCTTTTTGGAAAGAAGCCATAAAGGGTGAAATTGACTCCATTATGCAGAATCATACATGGGAGTTAGTTGATCTTCCTCCTGGTAATAAACCACTTAGTTCTAGGTGGGTATTTACTAGGAAAATGAAGGTGGATGGCACAATAGATAAGTACAAGGCAAGACTTGTAGTTAAAGGGTATAGACAGAAAGAAGGTCTAGACTACTTTGATACATTTTCTCCTGTTACTAGAATCACTTCCATCAGAATGATAATTGCCATTGCTGCATTGCGCAACTTGGAAATTCATCAGATGGATGTGAAAACTGCTTTTCTCAATGGAGAATTGGAGGAAGAAATCTATATGGAGCAACCTGAGGGTTTGTATAGTGCCAGGACAAGAGAGGAAAGTTTGTAAACTTGTTAAATCTCTCTATGGTCTAAAACAAGCGCCAAAACAGTGGCATGAAAAATTTGATAGTGTGATGCTGTCAAATGGTTTCAAAATCAACGAGTGTGATAAATGTGTTTACATTAAGAACACTAATCATGGATATGTGATTTTGTGTTTGTATGTTGATGATATGCTAATTGTGGGAAGCAATGAAGGCATGATCAAATCAACAAAAGAAATATTAAACTCTAAGTTTGATATGAAAGATTTGGGACTGGCTGATGTGATTTTGGGAATCAAGATTACACGCACAGCAAATGGTCTCAAATTGAATCAATCGCACTACGTTGATAAGATTCTAGATAAATTTGGAAAAGATAGTTCCGGAGTGTCTAGAACTCCAATTGATATCTCAAAACACTTGTCCAAAAATAGAAAGGAAAGTGTTAATCAGTTGGAATATGCAAGGGTGATAGGCAGTCTGATGTACTTAATGAACTGTACAAGACCAGACATTGCTTATACCATTAGCACACTTGCAAGGTATACAAATAATCCAGGATCAGAACACTGGGAAGCAATCGTGAGAGTACTGAAGTATCTACGATTCACTCGGGACTATGGTTTACACTATACCCGAGATCCCGGAGTCATTGAAGGTTTCAGTGATGCCAGCTGGATTTCTGATATAAAGGATTCGAAAGCCACGAGTGGTTATGTATTTACCTTAGCAGGTGCTGCTATATCTTGGAAATCCTCAAAACAAACTGTGATCACAAGATCAACTATGGAAGCTGAGTTTGTCGCATTAGATAAATGTGGTGAAGAAGCTGAGTGGTTGAGAAATTTTGTGGAGGATATTCCAGAGTGGACAAAGCCTGTGCCAGCAATTTGCATACACTGTGATAATCAGTCTGCTATTGGACGAGCACAGAGTGTCCTGTATAATGGTAAGTCTAGACATATTCGTCGTAGACATAATACCATTAGACAGCTACTTTCTACTGAGTCATAAGTATTGACTATGTAAGGTCCAAGGAGAATATTGCGGATCCGCTAACCAAAGGGTTGAATCGGGACCTAGTAGAGAAGTCGGCTAAAGGAATGGGGTTGAAGCCCTAAGGAAATAAGTCAATGTAAAAGGAAAAACCCAACCATGATGACTGGAGATCCCAAGAACTTGGTTCAATGGGACAACCTCTTTGCTGAGACGAAGTGAGGTCACTGTGGGGGTAAACCCCCAGACCCATTCCTTAAAGATCAGTGATTCCCGTATGAGGATAAGCTTGAGGCTTTTAATGATTTTGTGGAGTAGGAATTAGATATTCCAAGAAGGGTAATGCGGGATTACCAGAACAAGAATCACCTATGTGAGAGAGAAGTGTGGCCGCTTCAAAGGAGAATTATGAGGGCTTAATTCTTTAGCAACTCTCACTGAACCAGGCTGGGGTTTCAGGGCCGTAACGAACCCACCCATGAGAAATGGACGTATGCCAGGACGATATCTGTGGAAGATTTGTACTTCGTTTACACAATAAGACGAACAGTTCAAAGACATCGCGTCTACTGAATAGTCAGTAAAGAATGCATATCTTTCAAGGGAAGGTTCAAAGGTTTTGCCACACCTATCCTATGCAGATGTTGGCCGCAGAAACTATCACCACAGTGTAGAGTCTAGATTAGTTTTAATTTTGATTTTCTTCATGTGGGGGATTGTTGGAAATTTTTAATTTCTAAGTGTGTGAAGAAAATGGGTTTGACTCATTTAAAAAGCCAATTTCGATGTCTTGTGTACATTGAATCGAATAGTTCAAGTCTTGATTGAAATCCTTGCAAGGTGTGTAATAAGATTGAATATTCGAACGCCAAATTTGATCGAGTATCTTGTGAGATATCGATTTGCAAAGTTGCATAGAAAACATGACATGTTTGAGTCCATGAAGAATGGATGTCAAGAATTGTATGTTCCTAAGTCACTATGTACATGTGTGACATGATTTACATCATAGGCTATGCAACTATCCTAAGTAATCAAAACTACGTAGTTTTGTTTTAGGAGATAACAAATAACAGATTTGTTATCTTTTGGCTTGGGTGATGCTTAGTCTTCCACCATCCCATTATCTTCTAGGAAGTTACAAAGATAATTGGGAAGTGGGTGGAGACTTTTGAGCTAACCGATTGGCTTCTGATCACTATAAAAGGAGACTAGCTACCTCCTTTCTTATATTAGAAACACACAACAATCTCTCATTCTCAGTAGCAGTAGTAGTTTTACTGGTGATAGTTGAAGGCATAGTCCACTTCGCTTCTCCTGATCAGTGCAATCAGCTAGAAGTCCTTGTTGTCTTATCCTGGGAAGCCAGTTGCCAAACCACACCCAGCACAAAGGGAGGCAATTAAGCTTTAAGGAAATTGCCTAGCAAGATTCAACAATCTGGTTTGATATTTCTATCAATTTCCTTACTGTTTATTTACTCAGTACTTTATTGTATTTTAGATCCTGTTTTTATACATTGTTTCTAACAGTAAAATATGATGTTGAAAAGCCACTTATCAAAACCCTCACTGCTCAGGTTTCTTTGCCTCTCTTTTTTGTTGCTAAAAATCAACTGTTGGATTATGAGTTTTTGATTTTTGTGAATGCAGATTAAGGAGATGGCTGTGAAAGCTTCCGGAGCATGCAAGCCTTGTTTGGGCTCTGAGGTGGAGAAAATTAATTGTTCGTACGGAAGGACTGGTGGGTATGATTCTACTAGAAAAATGTGGGGAAAGGAAATGGAGGCGAGGCTGAAGGGGATATCAAGTGGAGAAATGACTCCTGTTAGTGATAGCAGCCGCTCGGAGTCTATGATTTTTACTGGCGATGATGTGCCTAAGGAATGGGTTGCTCATGTGGAGCCTGGTGTGTTAATCACTTTTGTATCATTGCCTCAAGGAGGCAATGATTTGAAAAAGATTCGTTTCAGGTACAGTTGCTCGGTTTCTTTTGCTCTTCTCATGCATCCTAACTGTTTATGAATTTAAATTATTCCTGTTCGAAATCTGAAAGTAAGATCCTCGGATGTAACTACAAGATGAACTTTTTGGGATCACCTTTGAAAGTTAAAATTGTCTGACAATATTTTTTGTATCAACTGTTTTTGGATGTTTAAATGCCTGAACTGCTGCACATATATTAGTACCAATTAACATAAAGGCTTCTCTTGTACACTTACTCTGAGAAGATATATAAATTTGTTTAAATCTATAACTCAATAAATAGTCTTTGTATTTAAAAATTCTTATACGGCGTTCCATTCAATGCTCATGTTGCTAAGATATTTCTGTTCCTGATGAATTATGTTTTCCCACAGCCGAGATATGTTTAACAAGTGGCAAGCTCAGCGGTGGTGGACTGAGAACTATGAGAAAGTTATAGAGTTATACAATGTCCGAAAGTTCAACCAACAAACAGTACCCCTCCAAACTCCTCAAAGATCTGAGGATGAGGTAAACTGCGTCTGGATGACTATCTTGCCTGCCCAAGTTTGGCATTTCTTATACTCGTGTCATAACTTCATGATCAATTTCCAAAGGCAGTTCAATATGCTCGGCTGCTTACTGCCTATCCGCATATCCTGTTCTTTGACTAATTGATAAAATTTAAGTGGTGGAATGAAGTTTTATCAGGACCATTGTGCTTAATAAAAAAACCGTGCAATACCCTTTAACGGGTTCACTAGCATCCTGAATTTATCAATTTATATTATTCCTGTAAAGATTGAAGTTTTTGGACATGTTAACAGCTTTGACTCTTTTTTGCATCTTTACTCAGGTGTCGATTGTTGAATCTGTGAGTGGTGCTCCTAGGACGCCGCCACTGAGCAATGAACGGCGGCTTTACAGCACGCTTCACTCAAAAGGGGCAGAAGAATCTTCATCAGATTCCCTCGACTGTTATACCAGGCAATCACAACAACATATTGACCCCAGTTGTCTGGTCTCAACTCCAATGGTTTCAAACATTAGTGGAGCCATAACCGAGACCTCATCAGTAGAGGTATCCGCTCGGTCCAGTTCATCATATGACACAAATCATTCAGGCCAACTCTCTGTGAGTAATGCTAATGACTCGGAAACTGAATGGGTGGAGCAGGATGAGCCAGGTGTTTATCTTACCATCCGCGAATCGCCAGGTGGACTCCGTGAACTTCGACGAGTCAGATTCAGGTAACTTACCACCCTCATCAAAACATGCTCAATTCTGTTTTTCACTTTCTTGAGGTCTATTGTATTACAGTTTTGTTCTTAGTAAAATATCTGCATCAGACAATCCTTAGCACTTACTATTGCAGGCTTTAGTGTTAAAAAACATGCTTAGTGGTAAAAAATCAGTATCATATCTTGAGGGAACTAAACACTCATTGCTGAATATGAGACTGGTCAATACTTGTATGTGTGAACTCCAATATTTTGGTGATATATGTGGAGTAATCGACTACAAATAAAATAAAAAACTGAGAGAGATAACTGAATTTGCGGAATTACAAGTGAGCCTGAATATATGTTTCCTAAATTTGAGCAACATATCAAGGCAGTTATATTCATAAATACATAAAAGAATAATATACTTTTTTCTTGTTTTTGTCTTATTGAAAGAAAGATATATATGAGTCTTAGTCCCCGGTTTTATGCGCCAAACAGGGCCAACTAGTTTAAAAAGATTGGAGTCATTTCCCATGGTTTCTGGTGACAAAAGGAACAATGCTTAATATTTTAGATAACTTTGTTGATATTTCATATTCATTACACAGCATAAAACAAAATGTCCTTGTTTGATTTGCAGTAGAGACAAGTTTGGAGAAATGCATGCTAGGCTGTGGTGGGAAGAGAACCGAGCAAGAATTCAGGAACAGTACTTGTGAACTTAGAATGTGCGCCGTATCTGTTGGTGATGTAAGATCATTTGAATCCGGGCTATCACTTGCAACCAGTTAGCCAACAGCCTCAATTTTATGTCTTTAGCATGACTTTGTCACTTTCAAAACAATAGGTCTCATAATTGTAGTGAACAAAAACTGAATATCCAACCAATCATTGGTAACATTTGAGTTTGAGTAAATTATTGTAAACCACCTTTATATTGGGTGTCTTTTGACAAAACCACCTCTATAAAAAATATTTACTTAATAACACCTTTATACTATAATTTATTGCCAAAACACACCTTTTGTTAAAATTACTTAAAACCATCTATATATTAATCACATTTTCATAAAACCACCTATATACATATTATTTAGAAGAGAAAATTACTTAAAACCACCTTTATGTTTGGTGTATTTTGACAAAACCACCTGTATACAAATTATTTTCTGCAAACCACCAGTATATTATCTTTATTGTCAGAATACACCTTTAGTTAACAGTGTTAAGTTTTCTGTTAAAAACCTCTAGATCCTTACTCTATATATAATTTATATTCAACTTAACGTTTAAAATTAAAATTGTCGATTAGATAGACAGACGGAGTAATACAAAAGTGTAAAAATTGTATAAAAAAAGGGTCATAGAATTTAGAGATATGGCAATAAAATGTATAACGGGTGGTTTTCGGCAATTACGACCTATAAGAGGTGGTTTTCGGCAATTATCTCTGTTGATATTTGGGGATTGAATTAATTGAATTTTATTAACCTAATTATTTGAATTAATTGAATTAATTGAATTTAATTAACCTAATTAATCCATCTAACGGAGATTTAACACTAATTGAACGAAAAACGTTAGAATGTGTGATTTAGCAAAAAACAAACCAACAACGGGTGGTTTTCGACAATAAAATGTATAAGGGGTGGTTTTCGATAATTACGCCCTATAAGAGGTGGTTTTCGGCAATTATCCCTTAATATATAGGTGGTTTTAAGTAATTTTAATAAAAGGTGTGTTTTGGCAATAAATTATAGTATAAAGGTGTTATTAAGTAAATATTTTTTATAGAGGTGGTTTTGTCAAAAGACACCCAACATAAAGGTGGTTTACAGTAATTTACTCTTTGAGTTTTAATCAATGTAATTTACGTCTGAGTTCATGTGAATAAGTTCCCGTACTAGATGCAGTTTTTACCGCTAATAATATATATATTAAGAGTATCCAGATAAAAAGTGTATTTTACTTACCCTTCGTTTGCATGCGGGAAATAGTAGTGGAAAATTTTTAAGGAAAAATGTACAAGAAAGTAATTTTTCCTTGGAAAATTTACATTGTTTAATTTCATTTTTTATAATACAAACAAACACACTCAAAAAAAATTTAAAAAAATTTCACCAAAATTTCTTTTCCACTCATTTTTTCATGCAACCAAACGAGCTTAGAAAGATAAATAATTCTAAACTTTGATTTAATATTAAAGATTTAAATGCAATAAATATTATATTTAATATCCAAAATCAAAGTCAAATATATAAAAAAGGGTAGAACAGTAACATTAAAAGATTATTTAGTTTTAATTTTAAACAACTATATGAGATTTAAACTAAAAATAACCTTCAAATCCAACCGCCCGTATATTTTGCATATCCAACCGTCCAATTTTTATTAAAACTCAAATTATTGTCAACCGCCAGATTAATCAGATCAACGATTTTGATTATGTACTTTCGTCTCACAAATACATAATGTCTTTCCAGATCTTTATTTAAATGCTAAAAAATTTATCTAAATGCTAAAAAAATTAAAATTAATGATTCATTTTATGATTTTTGATGATATAATCATTGTTAGATTTTTATTATGGTTCAAATAATTTGGTTCATGAAATAATATCTCAAGGATCATGAAATATAATATATTATTTTATGTTCTTATGACAGTATTTAAAATACAATTATTAACATATTGTTTTTCACAATGATAAAATATTTTGGTTCATTAGATGACACATTAGGTTCATGAAATGTAGTACACCAAGTGGTGGCAGGTAAAAAGCAATCCATGAAGATCCTGAGTTCAATCTTATGTAAAAACATGTCCTTGGTGTAAAAGCATCATAAGAGTTTATCATTCAAAGAATGAGTTCTCTTCTCAACATACTAACCATTTCATTAGTCATCTGATACGAATATATTTTTCATCATTTATACTATACTTAATTAACATCCAAAATCTTATTACATTGTTTTGAAGATATAATTGACAATGACAAAAGAAGCTCGGCCAATATTGGTGATATTTGAGTTGATAGCTGATAGCTGATACCTGATACCTGATAGCTGATAGCTGATACCTCAGTGGATGTTGGTCTGTCAATTTTCCATGGACTTCATCGTGAGTCACTATTGCATATACTTTCTGAAACGAAGGTAAAGAATTCATAGCTAAATCTGTGTTCTAATTTGAAAGTGCACTTCAAAAGTCCAGTAAGATATTTCATCTCTCTGTCCAAAGCCTTTTGGTGTTAGGTGATAGAATGTAATTACACGCCTGATTATCATTTTGAATTCATACATTATAATGCATTTGTAACACTGGTATGTATATTTTTCTATTTCAGGTGCATTAAAAGAAATATGGACTAAAAGATGCTGAAAACGAATTTAATTGGATCACCGGGTCGAGCCAAAAAATGGGTCGAAACAAAGTCTGGTACCGCCCGCGCGGCCCAATCACAGAAAACCCATATCGAGCGGCATGATTGTAACCGAGTATCGAATTGAAATGGTTGTTCCTAATTTTTCGAATGATTGCTGCTGCCCGATGGGACACAGATCATAAAAGAAAAATAACAATTCTTTTGGGATGTCATTGACTATGTCTAGCTAATCATATTTGATAGCTACGACTTACTATAAGATTTTGTAACGAAATAGTTAGATACCTTGAGTTTAATTACCAACTACATGTTCTTGTATTGATTCTTGTTCTTTTATTCATGGTTTTAATTGATTGGGTTAAAGGGATATTTGCCTACGAGTTTTGCTCGAGATATAAAGTCATATCGTTACACTGGATAGTATTTTGCTGTAATTTAAGTAGAACTTTAAGAATTAAGCACAAGTTTTTATCGACTAGTTTAGTTCGCTTGATACTCAGTATTGTTTCGCCATCAAATTCCTCTTCCACTTGAAAGGACTAGGATTGGTTTAGCAGCAACTATATGCATTCTACCTTTGCCGGAATATTCATGAGCTATGAGAATATATGATTGTATGTTCAATTTAGTTGGTTTGTGATAAATATTAGTTGAAAGTGATTGTGTTAAGTTATACTAACATCATTAATAGAACTCATCACAATCTTGTTATTACATTTGTTTTATCAACTTGTTTCTTAATCTCACGAACCCAGTCCACTAATCCTAGCTTTAATAATTTCTTGTTTACAATTACCTATGGATTTGGCCGCTATTTGCCATAGATTTGATTTGACACTAGAACAAAATATCTTACACTTCACCAGATAACATGGGGTAGTAGATTTGACGCGTGCAATGGCGCGCGTTCACTAGACATTTTGTGGACTTACATATTTTGCTTAGATCACACAATTGATAGTCACACAAAGCCTCTTCATTACCCAAATATATTTTAATATTGCATGATATTTCTCAATGCTTAATTCTCCCTGTTTTTTAAGTCTATAGCAGTTTTCATAGATGTTTTCTAAGCTATATAATTTTCAGCACCTCAACGGCTATGAAACTAATGATGTTGTTATGTTTACATTATAATTAATAAGAGTTAGGATCAAGGAGGACGAATGATTATCGTAAGACGGAATGACATAATCTCAGCCGTTGATTTGATTAATTTAATAGTTAAGATTAAAGTTGGTTTTTAATTAAATAGTCGGTTGAATTTACAAAAAACACGGGCGGTTGGATTTGACGGTTATTTTTTTGATTAAATCTCATCCGTTAGATTATTAGTAATCAACGATGGAGATTATGTCACACCGTCTTACATAAAGTTTGCACAATAACTGAACTACTTGCGGATTTTAATATTGGATTTGTCATTTCAACGGTTAGGATTTACAATATGCATAAATTTGAATCAAGTAAATCAAGCAACATAAAAACTCACAGATCTTTGATCCGACTATGATACCACGAAGAAACTATCCTTGGAGCCTCGTCAAAGTCCTGCGATTACGACCAACGAACAAGCGATTGGAAAATGAAAATATAGAATTTTTAATTAGGGGAAAACTAACTCAATTGAAAAATAGCGCCAACCACAGGTTTTGTACTTAGTTGGATATTTGTAATGATTACAAACCAGTCTCTGATAAGATTGAAAGAATGAGGAATGAAATGTAGAAGAAGATTTAGACACGAGAGAGTGAAAGGAGTAAAAAGATTAGAAATGATGTTTTTTTTGCTTGTCCGAGTCTTTTAAAAATTGACCAATCATATTTATATCCATATCACATAGACATATTAACGAGTATAGTCTTTAATCCATTTTGGTGCTTTCCTATGCCGAGCTCCTCGTCATCTTGAATTTTCTACATCATTTTGTGTCTCGTTTGATCCCCCTTCATGTTCTATATGTTCTATATTTGGCCATGTATTGAATGATTCCACGTCACACATTAACTCCTCTTGGGATAGCTTAATAGGGAACTCCAACGATTGATTCTTATCGGTCTCTTTGTTGATTCATAAACGAGCTAAACTCTGACTACAAATACATAACAATCAAAACTCAACCACCTCTCTCCTCTTCAACCTGATTCTGGCTCTTAATGTTCTGCAGTTCCCACACTGATTTCAGACTCAGCATGTCTCAACCAACAATCATGTCAAAAATTGGATCATATCAACAGCCTCAAAGAAATCACATTCAGTGAACTTCAAACACCTTTTAAGCGAACATAGTGGAGTGATTTGCACATCAAGTCAACTTTGTAGACTTTTATTGTCGAAAATTGCTTGAACCAGAAAGTTTTCTAGCTTGTTGTTTGTGGAACATATGATTTTATATTAAATTGTCAATTCACTCAGATTTTCTCATTGCTGTGTGATATATCATATATGTGAATCTTAAATTATTTAGATCAAGACTTTTACAAGTTCGAATCATTTGTCCATCTAAGGCTGTATGAGAGTGAGAATGATAAATTTATTAGTTCATATTAAATAAGGGAAATGTGATACGCATTGATTATGGTGCGAACCGAATGATTTATTATCAATTTACCCCACTCAAAAATCTACCCTGCGCACCACTAGGGTGGTGTCCTAATGGTTAGAGCATCTTCATAAATGTTCTAGGTCCTAGGTTCAAGTCTAGAGACCACACCATACATTGAAGAATTCTCATTGGTGGATGCTTGCTTGGTTGGAGACATTTGATTAGAGATTGAGGTTCTTACATGGAGATTGCATGGTTGGTGAATAAGAGTGCTTACTTGGAGAATGATGATTGGTGATGAGAGTGCTAACTTGGAGAATGAAGATTGGTGAAGAAAGATGCTAATGAAAAGGATTAATTAGAAAGTATAGACCGTTGTTCCAGTAGGTCATCGTTAGATGGTTCCGAAATTCATAATAACGAGATACTTGTAAACATTACTGGTAATAAAAAAACCCCACCCTGCGATATCAAAAAAACCCGAATCCCGATATCGGTAGACGCCAACTCTCGAATCCCGATATCGGTAGACGCCGACTCTCGAATCCCGATGCTGGTGTTTAATGATTCAATAAAGCATATATCACAACTGACTTTCTAGTGCTTGACACGAAAATCAAAAGCCCTATCCAGGGAGAATTGAAAATGAATATACTGCTTGTGGCTGAGAGTGTTTACACTACAAATTTGGGCGAAATTTCCGGCGCATTATTTCCGGCACATTGAGTCGCCGGAAATATTTCCGGCATAATTCAGTTAACATTCTATCGACCTCTGACACATGTCATTTAAGATACAAATTTAATTAATATCGGTACTTTTCCAGCACATTTCCGGCGCATAAGATGAAATTATTTCCGGCACAATCAGGACGTGGAAATTTAATGGAAGATTCCGGCGCAGTTCCATCGACTTTCCATTATCTTTATAATAAATTTAAATTAATATATTAATAATAAGTATTTCCATTAATATTCCGGCAACTTTCCGGCTCAAAATTTGAAATTATTTCCGGCACACTTAGGACGTGGAAATGTAATGGAAAATTCCGGCGTGCTTGCATCGACTTTCCATTATCTTTATAATACATTTTAATTAATATATAAATTGTAACAATTTCCATTATTATTCCGACAAATTTCCGGCACCAGTTCGAGATCTTGTTCTAGCCCATATGTTAATGGAAAGGTGATGGAAGTTCCAATACATTTTCATCTATTTTCCATTACAGTTCCATTATTATATATATAATATTTCTTATATTTTATTTGCGATGGAAGGTTGTTGGAATTGTGATGGAAATGTGAGGGAAATGTGATGGAAATGAGATGGAAAGATGATGGAAATGAGATGGAAACTAAATATTGAAATGTAAGTGGAGGTGGAATTATAATGGAACAACAATAGAAATATATTATTTGTTTGTCGGCAGAAATAACAAAAAGTAATTTAATAATGGAAATGTGCCGGAAGGTTGATGTAAAAGTAATGGAAACGTACTATTTGTTTGTCGGCAGAAATAACAAAAATTAATTTAATAATGGAAATGTGCCGAAAAGTTGATGTAAATGTAATGGAAAATTAGTTGCCGAAAAACAAAATTGAGTCTCCTTGCGCCATTCAATCGTGCCATTTATCCATGACATTCATCATTTACATTGCTTATATATAATCATGTTACATGTAGATTTCATAACATCTGAAGATCATGATGCACATAACTTGTGTTTCATTTATATTCGTTCGTAATGGTTTATGAAGATTCACGGAGTTCACTGGGTATGTGATTATTTCTGAAGATTGAAGTGCCAGCGAAAGAAGGTATTGTATAAAATTAATTGTAATTTATTTAATATGTTATCATTATTCGATTTCAAACTATACGTATATAAATCTTAACATTAGGAATTATGAATGACATCGTTGCACAACGTCAATGGATGTATAATCAACGTGTATCGGGACGGTCGTACAATTCGGAAGAATATTTATTGGGAGTACGTAATTTTATTGAGACTGCAATTGGAAGAGGGTACTTATTTGATGGGAATTTAATGCGTTGTCCGTGCAGTAGTTGCAAAAACAAAAGGTTTATATCAGTGAGCACTGTGGAAAATCATTTATATAAGAAGGGTTTTGTCAACAATTACTACAACTGGACCTTACACGGGGAAGAGCTGATACACGAGTAAGGGGAATTTATTCGGAAAGAAATGATTTTCAATCCCCGATTGATACCCATACAGTTGAAGGCGTTAACAATCACGAGTACAACAGTTACTTTCAAAAATATGGTATCTGATATTGCTGGATCAAGTGGCGGTGCAATGAGAATTGGACAAATACCTAACATTCCAAATGAAAATGCTACTAATTTCTACAATTTGTTCAAATCGAGTATGGAACCAGCGTTCGAGGGGTGTACGTCAGAGAATGAATTATCTATTGCAATGAAATTGTTGCAGACAAAAAATGACTATAATATATCAGAGGGCGCATACGATTCTATATGCGGAATCACAAGAAATCTTATAGACAAACCTAGTAAAATTCCTTCATCATTCAGGCAAACGAAGCGGCTAATACAAGATCTTGGAATGGGAGTCACACGTATTGATATATATAAAAGAGGATGCATGATTTACTATAAGAATGATGAAAATTTGAGAGAATGTAGAGTTTGCGGCGATCCCCGATATAAGGACATTCAACGTCAAGCAAGTTCCAGTAGTTATAAACCAAAAGCCGTTGCCCAAATGTTTTATTTACCAATAATTCCAAGACTACAAAGATTATTTATGATCGAAAGCACGTCTACCTATATGTCTTGGCATGCTACAAGGAATATCGAAGAAAATTCTATGACTCATCCGGCTGATGGACAATCGTGGAAACAGTTTGACAATTGTTATCCTGATTTTGCCGCTGATCCTCGTAACGTGCGATTAGGTTTATGTTCAGATGGTTTCACTCCATTTGGAAATTCTTCTATCTCATACTCATGTTGGCCAGTAATAGGAGATTTCTACATCCGTATCATGAATATCGTCACAACGTCAAAAAATTTACCAAAGGTCGGACTGAGTATGAAAATCCTATTTTTCCATGTAGTGGTCACGATATTTATCATAGGGTTTCTCACTTGCCTTTTATTTGGGATCAAGAGCCAAACGAAAAATTGAATGGTTTTGGAGTCGAACACAACTGGACTAAAATTGCGGGTACTGGGTTAATATCAAATTGCGTACTGGGTTAATATCAAATTGCGGCATAATCTTGACGTTATGCATACTGAAAAAAAATGTATTCGAAAATTTGTTCAACACAATCATGGATATTAAGGGGAAAACAAAGGATAATGGAGTTCGTTGTAGAAAAGACATTTCATTGTTCTGTGATCGGCCTGAATTAGAACTTCGTGCTCATGGTCGTCAATTAATGGGGGCAAGAGCAAAATATCAACTTTCGATAAATCATCAGATTATGGTTCTTGAATGGATAAAGGGTTTGAATTCCCTGATGGATACGGATCTCGTTTATGGAGGCACGTTGATTTAAAAAATCGTCGGCTTATTGGTTATAAAAGTCATGATGCACATGTATTTTTAGAACGATTGATGGCCATTGCATTTAAAGGGATGCTACCAGATGATGTTTGGGAAGCAGTGTCCGAATTAGCTACTTTTTTCAAAGATATATGTGCTTCCTCGCTTGATATTGAAAGAATGATGCATTGGAGACAAAATATTGTTGTGACGCTTTGTAAGTTGGAAATATTTTTCCCGCCCTCTTTTTTTGATTCAATGGAACATTTGCCAGTTCATTTAGCTGAAGAAACTTTACTAGGGGGGTCCTGTGCACGACCGTTGGATGTACCCATTTGAGAGATTCATATACTGGTTAAAGAAAATGGCAAAAAATAAAGCAGAACCAGAGCACGAAACTATTCAACCTCCAACTTAGTTCGTTTCCACATTGGCTTAAAGAGCAGGTAAAAAACTTATAAAAATCAAACAGTGTTTATTTAATATTTTTTAATAAGTGAATATTACATTATTAATATTTTTTATGTGATAACAGATGGTTAACCTTGTTACAAATGAACATGTGCCGAATTGGTTATTTGAAGTTGCAATGGGATTTTACTGGCGAGTATCATGCACTAATACATATAAGGTGAATAATTATAAGTTTCACACTGAAAGTCACGGGGAAGGTAAGCCTACTGTCAATAGCCATGTGCATGTGAAAGGTGGCGATGGTAAACAATATTATGGTAATATTGAAGAAATACTAATTTTTAGTAGCCGTCAAAATGGTACACTGAAAATTGTATTATTTATGTGTTGATGGTTTGACACAAGTTATGTCCGTTCTTATGCGGCAAATGGAATCATTGAGGTAAATACACAAAGGGAACACAAACTGTATGATCCGTTTATCCTAGCACAACAAGCCGAACAAGTTTATTACACCCATTTTCCAGGTTTACCAACGAAGACTAGACGAGGTTGGGTTGCTGTTTGTAGAGTGAAACCAACAAATGCTATTGACATGACATTAAAGGATATTCCATTTCAAGATGATCCCGACGTCGATGATCCAATGCCTATCGTTAATGTAGTTTCGCATGTTGAAAATCTTCATCAAGTTGGTGTTAATGTGTATTCAGAGGATGTTGAAGATTTTGATGAAGACGAAGATACAGAAGAGAGTTCAGAAAAATTTTCATCTGATTTTAGCAAAAATACTGATACTGAATAACTTGTAAAATTGTGTTGTAATGTTTTAATATTATAAAAGTTGTAATATATATATATTTCCTTTTGTATTTTGTAAAGCAACGGTTTTCAGAATTGTGTTGTAATGTTTTAATATATGAAAGTTGTAATTTACTTACATTTCATATATACAAACTTAATCTACTTTAGAATGGGGACACCCGTCCTCTCTAGTTGAGATTTGTGAAACAATCTTACTGATTACATTATTTACGAATTAAATTATTACTTTTTTAAGATGAAAAAAATAATATTATATTTTTTATATGGCTTAAATAAGTTGTCATAAAATTTGATATACTACTAAACTTTATAATAGAAAAAGATCAATAAATACACTATAATAATTCTAGAACATCATTGGGAAAAGTAAAAGTAATTCTAGGATCATAGAACATGATTTATACAATTGATTTAAAAAAAAATCTACATATACAAGTAAAAGTAAATTAATCAACATATATTTTTACGATCGAACCAAGCATTGGGAATGTAATACGGTCCACCTTCTTGATGATCCCATACGTCTTCATCAGGCATATCTGTAAAGCTTTCACACCAAGATTCAACACACCTTGTCAAAAGGTACTAGGTAGCAACAAAATCAATGACGTCCCAACCAAATGAACTAATAACAAATAAAGCATGCGAACATGGATAATGTAGATTCTGCCATTTCTTACATGAACATGTTCTTGATATGATGTTGACAATTCGAATGACACCGTTTCTGTCACTGACATTTGCAACCCCGTTGTTTTCATCAGTGTGCATAATCTGATAATAAGGTACTGACACTTTGTAATCGAGTGGGAAAAATAGTCGTCTTCTTCGCTGGAAATCCAGTGGTTCCGAATCGAGTGGTAAGTGGATAGGTGAGGGTAGGAATCGATTGGTGAGGGTAGGAATCCAGTGGTGATGGTAGGATTCGACTGGTGAGGGTACGAATCGATTTGGTTTTGGCTACGGTGACGGTTGCAGATGCGGTGAAGGTGGATCGGTCGCCTGCGGTGAAGGTGGATAGGTCGGCTGCGGTGAGAGTTTCGTTGGCTAAGATTAGGGTTTCGTCGCCTGCGATTGTTATCCTTGGTATCACATCTTTTACACGAATTCCGGTACGTTTCTTTACCGATATCTTCACTTTAAAAACCTTTCTCACGATATGATTCACTGAAAAGAATTATGATGTTTGATTCTTCGAGATCGTTCTTTAAATTTTCTGTATTAGCCGTCCCAATAAGCTGATTGTAGTGATTCCAAGTAGAGAAATTTGAGAAATACTTCTTCTGTGAAATTAGGAAATTGTACACGATATCCATTCATCATGACAAAATGCTCTCTTGATGACAGATTTCTTGGGCTTGTTGGTTTAGCTTTGAAATGTTATGTGACTTTTGTTTTTTTATAAATGGAGTCATTTAGAAGTTGTCTGCACGTTTAACATTGGATGGGGATTTTTTGAAACTCGTTATGAAAATGAGAAATAGTTAATCTTGGAGATTTTATCTTGAAGGAATTGGGTGCATCTGAGATATGGATATCCTGTAGTCCTGCTCAAGGATCACTTTATTTGTTTGCAGCTCTCTTTCTTTCCAAAAGGCGTCATTTCATTTCCCTAAATTCAGCATAATTTGCACTGGGGTTGCCACAGTAAGTTTGATTGTTTTAATTATAGCGTGACTTTTTTAACGGATAATTTCTACTTGTATACTTGAATGTACTGAAAGCGTCAAAAGACCGAAAAATAAGCTTATTTTGTTGTGCCCATGTATCATCTTTGTATTTGATTCATATAAGCGTATTTTATCACAGACATTATTGTTCTTGCTTAATAACATATTTGTCGTATATTGCAGGTTTGAAAATATGCCTCCTAAAAAATCAAATAGTAATGTGGTTGGTAAGGGAATGGGAAAAGGCAATCAAGGCAAGCGCAGTCGAGGAGGTTCTGCAAGACAAAATAGTGAAACCGTCCGAGAGACTCCAAATCCGAATATTACTCAAAGTGTTTCAGAACAAGCTCCCAATGTGGGGACTACAACCACAGTAGATGGTGGCCAAAATTCATTTAGAGGACCAGTTCCGAATCTTTCATTTGGAGAATATTTGAACTTCTCTGCACCGCAAACGCAGTTTCCTCCTAGTGGTATTTGGCAGCCTCGCAACTCTACATTACTGAATATGGCAAATTCAGGGTCTAATTCGGAAGGACCAACATTTACTGATTTTCTACGGACAGAATCACAACCAGTTGATCTTGGACATGAGTTTGTACCGAATCAAGGTGAATTGCATGATACTAGTTATGACTTATCTGGAGACGAGCAAGAAATTCCTAGTCATCCAGCACCCTTACAAGGTGGTTCATCTGTTGGAGTGAACCGTGAGAATGAGGAGGCACCAATACCTGATTTTTATCCGACACAGGATAAACGACCATTTATTAGACCTTTTGGCTATGATAGGTAATAATATTTAATCGAAGTAATAATTTTATTATTCAGTATTGTTATTCTTTCTTACTTCTACAATTATTTTTTGCAACTGTTAATGATAAGATAATGCCGATCTACATTTCAGCGCATTTCAAGCCTGGTTGGACGACTATATCTACTGTTCCCAAAAATGAAAGAAAATATTGGTTTGCGCATTTTCGGGTACTATTAAGCTTTGTTAACATTATTTATTGTAATTTATTTTTAATATAACTAATTTCGTTTAAACTATGTTTCAGAAATTATATCAGTGGGTTCCAGAAGATGAAGAACAAATCAACCAAAACTTCTATCGTAAATGTGGAAAGCTTCTTCGTGATTCATGGGGTGATTATTTCAGACGTAAAAGCAAAAGACCCCCATGTGTGCGTGTCCAGAAGGAGTACGAATTGCTGAAGAAAAAAGAAGAAATGATCCTAATATGAAAGCAATGTCAGAAAGAAATAAAAAAAATTATATGGGAACAGTGAATAATCGGGGTCCTTCAAAACATCGAATGGGTCGTAGACCGGCACACCACCACATGGCATTAATGGTATATTATTTGTCATTTTTTAATTTAGTTTTAATAGTAATAAATGTAGTCACATTTAACTTTTTTACAGGCTAAAGAATAAGGACATGAACCTTCTGTTATGGAATATTATCGTCGCTTTAAGATGATGCCGGATGGAACTCATTTGCATCCAAACGGTGAAGATGTTATTGTAAGTCATACTGGTTTTTATGAGTTTTCATTTTCATTTTCATTTTCATTTTCATTTTCATTTTCATTTTCATTTTCAAACTTCAATTCTATATTTATAACAGAGACTTTTGGGAGAGAGGACGAGCTCCACTCCAGATGGGCAATCTCAAAGAACACCAGCTGAAGAAGTTGATGTTCTTGTTAATATAGTAGGTGTCACACCTCGGACTGGACTTCCTCGAAAAATTTCACAGTTCGCAAGCGACACAACCTACTCCATTATCTTCATCATCTGCCTCAGTTGGTACTGAAATGGAAGATTTATTTCAGAGACTGTCGAGGACACTAAGGGAACAGTGGAAGGCTGATTTAGAAGAGTCTAATCGACAAAGAGATCAACAAGTTATTGAGACGATTACTTCCCGTATGCAGTCTCAGATTACACAGGTGATTAGATCGGCTCTTTCGGGGAATAAGGATGCATCGACTTCTCACGCACCACCACATGATGACTTAGATCCTCCTGCTACTCAATGATGCGGTTTGTATTCTTTTTGGTAATGAAACAATGCGGTCTTTAATTTTTTGGTAATGAAACAATGCGGTTTGTATTGCTTGATAATGAAGTCTTATGGTAATGCAGTCTTATTAATTCGTATTTTTAATTTTTAAAAATAATAAATGTGAAATAATATTTTAGAAATAATAAAATTAATTAAACATTTCCGGCACATTACAATTAAATTTTCATTATAAATGTCTTTCCGGCACATTACCATTACATTTCCATTATATAAATATTTCCGGCACATTACCATTACATTTCCATTATATTAATATTTTCCGGCGCATTTCCATTACGGTTCCATTATAAATATATTTCCGTAAAATTACCATTATATTAATATTTTCCGGCGCATTTCCATTACGGTTCCATTATAAATATATTTGCGGCACATTACCAATATAATTCCATTATATAAATATATTCCGGCGCATTTCCATTACGGTTCCATTATAAATATATTTCCGGCACATTACCATTATAATTCCATTATATTAATATTTTCCGGCGCATTTCCATTACGGTTCCATTATAAATATATTTCCGGCACATTACCAATATAATTCCATTATATAAATATATTCCGGCGCATTTCCATTACGGTTCCATTATAAATATATTTCCGGCACATTACCATTATATTTCCATTACATGAATATTTCCGGCAAATTACCATTACATTTCCATTATACAAATACTTCCGGCACATTTCCATCTCATTTCCATTATTTTATTATTTTCCGGCGCATTTCCATTACGGTTCCAGCACATGTCCATCGAACAATAAACAACAAAGCAATAATATTTGTTTCCATATATTTTCCATCATATTTCCGGTGACTTTTTTTTGTTGCTGGAAATGCGCTGGAAATGTGATGGAAACTTCTGGCGCATTTCCATCATTTTCCACCTGCTGTCAGTTTACGGCGGGGTATTTTCCGGCACACGTTTCCGGCGCATCTTCCGGCACTTTTCCATTATTTTACCATTATATTTCCGGTGACTTGTAGGCACCGAAAATTTTGCTTAATTTTGTAGTGTCCTCCCTACCATTCACAAATCAAAATACAAGTTAAAAAGCAACCAAAATTTTCTTACACCTAGCCACGTGACACTTTGCTAACTCATCGCTCTCTTAGATGTATGACTGAGGGTTTCATGGGGGTGGGCTCATAATATATATCTAAATGATCCTTATGTAGATTAAATATTATATAATTTTTTTTAGATATAAGATTAGTTAGATATACGATTACTGGTAAGATTAAGAGGAGGAATATCTTTTTGTGAAACTGAGAGATACAATATCGAATGTTAATAAATAATAATCTAACAAATTAGATTTAAACTTAAACAAAAGTCAAATTGTTACGAGTTTAGAATATGTAACGAGTAAAGAAGAGAATATATAAGAATAGGGAAAAGAACGGAGTAGGAGAAAGATCAAGAATGATTTAGTTAATATTCTTTTATTCCACTTTCTATATATCATATATCTTATTTATATTATACATTGATGTATCACAATAACTTTTAAATAAGGTTTAGATCAGGAGAGACGTTTCGTTTTTGTAAGACAAACAAAATCATGAATTTTAATTTATTTCATTGAATTTCAGTATTGGTTATTAAAATTGATTTTAAGAACAATATGATCAGGGTTGAATTTGCAAAAAACACGAGCGGTTGGGATTGACGTTATCAATCAACCGTTAGAATTAATAGAAACCAATGGTTCAGATGACGTCCTTCCGTCTCACAAATTTTTGATTGTCCTCCTAGAACTTAATCGACTTTTAATATATTATTCATTTTCATCTTCATCTTCTCATTTATTTCTAAGTATGTCTTTTGGTTTGCAACATTTCTTCCATCATCGAGTCCAAACTCGTCATCGAGTTAAATAATAGGATGGTTTGAGATCATTTGAGCTTGATAGTCTCCATAAGTTTATTCTTCAACGTCATTCTCGTCCGCAGGCTCCTCCAATAAAAAAATTGAAAACTTTGTTCGCACTTATATCTCGACACATATTTTTGTCACAGTTGAAATACAAGCCTTTTCGTCGTGTAGTCATTTCAGTTACCATCATATGCTTATATGGAAGATCGATTAATTTACTTTTGCTGATTTCATTTCTCTATACTCAATCGGTTTGAAAGGTATGCGACTAGCCCCAGCTTTTTTCTTGGCAATATGAGCCATTCCCTAACAACTTGCAAATTATTTGGAGCGAGCAATTTTAATTTACCTTATATTTCATCATTTAACCCAAGAATTTTCATCAATAAGGCCTCCAAATCTCCAATATAAGCCCTCATAGTTTTAGTTTGTTGAAGTTTGTTCAACATGATTTCGTCGTTCCAATATGGGGTCAGTCCGAAAAGTGCTAGTAAGGCTTGCGCAAAAGAAAATCAATCTTTAAGTGTTGTGTAGCATACATCCATTGATGCTATTGCAAAGCTTCCCCGCCAAATAAAACGTTGCAATTATCAATTATTTTTCAAAATGGATACATTCATGTTCAAAGTAGGGCTCTATTTGATAGAGCCAACCTTCAGTGCCTTCTCCGTTGAACATTGGAACTTCAATTCTAGGCAGCCTTCTACCACCACCATCATGACTTGGACCCCTTGCTACTGGTTGTTGCACCATTGTGTGTGTTTGTACAATTTGATTGTTGTTCTGAATGTGTAGTCTTTGATGGTATATAGGCAGTAATCTCAAACCCGACGTCATGCTACTGTTGGCTGACATCATTTTTTCCGACTCAGACCTCTTCATAAGCTGCTCCTACATTCTTAATACCTTTGATATTTTGTATTGTGTTGATAGTCTTCCTTCGGTTGCTTAAGTAGGGACTCAATGGATTGTTGAGTTTTAATTTGAATTGTGCAAAACATGCGGCTAAGGTTGTTAGATCCATTGTTTGACTTCGTATTTTAGGCCTATTTATCTCTCAATGAAAGCATCAAATGTTACGAGTTTAGAACACGTAACGAGTAGAGAATGAGGGTCGGGTTCCGGTACAAATCAATTTTAAAATGCAAATTTAGAACCACTATGAACCACATGATCAAACAATTCAATGGATGTGATTAATAACATTATTAATATGATCATTTCTATAATTAATTATTAAAGGGGCACACTTGTCAATTCATTATTTATGTAAATCATTAATGATTTATTAAAAGTTCAATAAAATATTTTTTAAAGTGCATCAAAACATTTTTATTCAAAAGTGCATTATAAAGTTGTTAAAAATTGATGAACTTTTAAAATATCTAGTGATTCACTTTTTATATCCACTAATTTAAAATTTAAAATATATTATCTAAACTAAACATTTTAATGAACTTAAAAATAATCTATTTATGAGTTAAATTAACAAGGCCATCAAAGAAGTGCACTGGCTGACAATCAAGCTGATGCTGTTGTGGGACCCTCAATGGTTCTTCAATCTCCACCTGAACCCCCACCTCAGCCAAACTGTGATTCCTTTTTATATCCCACTAATTTAAAATTTAAAATATATTATCTAAACTAAACATTTTAATGAACTTAAAAATAATCTATTTATGAGTTAAATTAATTTGAAATGTCAAGTGTATTCTTTTGTTACTATGATCAATATTTAATTAATAAAGATATAAATATAAATCATTTAATTGTTAGAGCTTGTTCTAAATTTTTATTTTAAAATAAGTTTTCATTTAAACATTGCCCAAAGAATGGAATACACTAGAATAGGGAAAGAAAGGAGTATGAAAGATCAAGAAATGATTTAGTTAATAATTTTCTATCACCTTATGTCATAAACCTTATTTATATTATACATTAAAGTATCAGAATCAGTGTTTTCACTGCGTCGCCTAGTCGTCGTGGCATTTTTTTGAGATCCAAAACAGACGCATGGGGATCGGTCGCCATGAGCTTCGGATGAGTCAGAATAACTTTGAAGTCCGTTGCTGTCACTGAATCGTGCGGAAGTTAGGGTTTCACCGGTGATGAATGATAATTTCAAAATTAGAATTGAGTCCTTCAAGTTTTTAAGAAAACAAAAACTGACTTATTAATAAACTTAACAAATACTGAAATATACCCCTAAACTACTAGAAATTTACAATTAATCATAAAAATTAACAATTCATTATAATAGCTTACTTAATTTACAAATACACCCTAAACTGCGAGAAAAATTGTTAATTGATATTATAAATTAACTTTTAATACATAAATATTAACTACAAATAAAAAAAAGTAATAAAATATATCAAAAATCACTTGTTAAATTATTTGTATACTATATTAGTACTATTTCAAGCTAAATAAATATATTTTTACACATTAAATATATAATACGCCACATCGCCATGTAACGACTAGTCTTTCGTTATATCGACTAGGCATCCTGGCGGTAGGTTTGCGCCGTGACTCGCCAAGGTTCGTGAAAACAATGATCAGAATAACGTTTAACATATTATTCATCTTCATCTTCTTATTTATTATCGAGTTTGCCTTTTAGTTTGCAACGCAAATCCAACTGTCCACGTTTTTTCTCCATTTCAACCACTCATTTTATATATAAAAATTATCAAATTTTATTCATTTGATTAATCAAATCAACGATTAATATTTATTATTCTATTTAATAAACATATAATATCTCATTTGATTTTATTTCTAAAACTATATGTATTTAATATATTTCTTATTTTGAACTTGTTGTTTTGTAGAGTAAGATTTTATGAGAAGTAAATATTTGTGAGATGAAAAAAATCATCACAATCATTGACTCTATTAATCCAATGTTTAATATTGATACGCATCATTCTCAACTATCATATTTTTACAAATATAATCATCTATCTTAATAAAAATTAATTAAATTTCAACTGTCAGGTAAATTAAAATATATACTTAACTACTATCATAAGTCTTGTATTTAATATCTTTTCATAGATCCGAACTCTTGTTTTGTTAAATCGTATAAAAGTCGGTTCAAATTTTTTTAGTCGGTTCAATTATGAAATGTTCAACAGCTAACAATACTTTTTCCGGAAAAACCAAAACATCGATAGCTCGATCGGAATATGAAGAAGCTCCAAAACTGGCGAAACGTCGCCGCCATCTCCGTCAATCCCACCGCCCGCCGATCTCTCCACAACGGACCCGACACGATCGATGAGCTTATCGACCGGCACTTGGTCAAAACGGACAAATCCAAATCCAAAATTGAAGAGGACGAGATTTCGACCCGTCAACGTTTAACAAGCACTCGGCGAGAGGCGTTGAGTCTGTATAGGGATATTCTTAGGGCGACGCGGTTTTTCAGTTGGGTGGATTCGCGGGGGAATTTGTGGAGGGATGTGTTGAGGGAGAACGCTAGGAAGGAGTTTGAGGAGGCTAAGTTTGAGAAGGATCCGGAGGTGATTACGAGGTTGCTGATTGGAGGGCATGATGCGGTGCAATCTGCGATTGAGAAGCTGGTGGAGAAGCAGAAGGCTGAGGTTGAGAAGAGTAGAAGAGATGATGGAAGATGAAACTTAGGTATCTTCGAAAAGTCATCTTTAAAAATTTATGCTTTTATATTCATATGAAGTGTTGTCTTGAAATTTCGGGTGCACATAGTTTTGATTATGTTTATCTTGTTATGAAATTGAAGAATTTGTTCAAGGTTTAAAGTTGATATGTTATCAGCTATGGTGTTTTTGAGTCTATACGATTTGATATGTCTTGGTTAGGTGGATGGAAACTGTGAGGCGCGGTAGAAACTGGTAATGGAACGTAATGACGTTTATGTAGATGAATTGATTTGTAAATAAGTAGTATGATCTGAAGTGGTGTCAGGTGTGATAGGGAAAAGAAGACCCATTGTCGCGCTTTACATTTTGTAGGCTATTGTACTTAAACATTGACAGACAAAACGCTTTTAAGCTCATTTTCTTGAATAATTGCTCAAGACGTAGCAGAGATTTGGAAACACTGTTCATTGAGGGAATTCCTTACCCAATCACAGCAAGATTCGACAACAACTATCTCAAGTTCAAGTTGCTTGTAGAGTGTTTGTAATTTGGTCAGTAGTCATTTGAAGGTAAATGATACTTGCGGGTTGAAGTCGGATGTAGTAAGATTCATAAGCCATGTTTCTTAAATCTCATTTGCCCATAGATCTTAACAGACCCTGTGGACTCTTCATTGATTGATATGACAACACACTGCTTATTTTTACAAGAAAACTGGAATGAGTCAAATATATTTATGAATAGGACGTGCAGTTAACCAGATGATCCTAACTTATCGTGAACAAAACTTGAATTTCATCTTATTGTACAGGTAGGGTTTCATTCGGAAATTGAGTGTCTGTCATGGAAAAAGGTGAAAAGCATTCTCAAATGTGTATCAAGGATCGATAACAATCATAGCCTGGCCTTGTTTCTGAGGTGCCTGTAATCACAAGTTGCTTAAAACATACAAGGACAAATGTCATTCTAAAGCTGGGATAAACATCTGAAGATAGTTTTCTCACATGTATGATTGTGGTAGCATTCCAAAGGATTTTTTATTTTGATATATTTGGGGGAAACCCCATTGTTCAGGGGCTTATATTAGAGGCAGATATAGATGGATCCCTTGATTTTATGTTTGAAAGAAAATGCATTCAGCAACCCAGGATTACACGAAATTCATATTTTACAGGATCAGAGATAATGTAACTCGGTAAACATTTCATATTCTAAGTATGTTTCTCTCTGTCTAATATGATGCCTCAAACCCTGAAAGTTCCATACAAGACGACGTTGTATGGGTTACAATCTAGGGAATTTCTACACAAATATATCTGCTAAATTCGATTTATAAATTCACATTGTTATACAATTGGGTATTTTACGAATACCTATTCTAACAACGGTTATCATTCAGCTTCATTCAATGACAATCTCGACAATTTCTCAATGCATCCATATGCCCTGAGGTTCCTTTGTCAGGTCCCTCAACCAACAGAGCACCACTATGTTGACGTATTGTGACATTTAAATTAAACCCACAAAATTTAATTCCATCGGCATCACATGATTAAGAGAAATGAAAAATATAATAGGCATCGATTAGCGTTGCATACCGAATGTCTAAATCGACTAAAATACTCACACAATTAATTACCAATATCCTTCAAAAGTTCAAATGCCACGTGGACCTCGAGCAATGCTCTTAGGAACTCATAACATTTTCCTTAAATCAAAGATATTAAAATTAGACAAAAAATTAAATAAAGGAAACCAATTTACAGTAGCATTGACCGACGGCGAATCAGTCAGGCTACTGCTTCCGCGTTTTCGAGGAACGACAAATCTCAAATTAGGGTTTCTGAATTGCAAAATCAAGCTTAATCGTCTGACGATCCGAATACAAAATGGTGAAATTAAGAGCGACGAGGGGTCATCGATGGACGACCACGGCAGCGCTTGTCCTCTTCATGCTCCTTATGCTTACTCTCGTCATTCTTATGCTCCTCGCTTTGGACATCATTTCTCTCCCAATCGCCCCCGACATCGACTCCCCCGTCATATTCAGCCGCAGAAGCTTCCGATTGTGAGCTTCCACTTTTTTTCATTTATTTATATAATTTTATTAAATTGATTGTTTTTGTGGGTTGTTGTGATCTGCAGAGATGATGGAGTTGGTGAAAAGGATGTTGAGCAGTGGACTGAGGTTCTCTCTTGGGAGCCTCGAGCTTTTCTATATCATAACTTCTTGGTCAGTGTCACTCTTTTTAAGCTTAATTGTATCCGCAACTTCGGAAATTATTTAGATATTGTAACTGAATTTTTTGGTAACTATGGAATGCAACAGTCCAAGAAAGAATGTGACTATTTGATCAACCTTGCGAAGCCTCACATGGCAAAGTCTACGGTTGTTGACAGTGCTACGGGGAAGAGTACGGATAGCAGGTTTGTCATGTGCTATGTTTTTTGTGTGATAAGAGTATTTGTTTGATGACAATGAAAGGTGCCTGATTTACATAATATATGGGTGTTAGAGTACGGACCAGCACTGGGATGTTTCTTAAAAGGGGGCGAGATAAAATCATTAGGGAAATTGAACAGCGGATAGCGGACTTTACTTTCATTCCTGTAGGTATGTGAATTATGCATTTTGTAGGGGCAAACAGCACAAGCTGTCCATATATTATTTTGTCTCCAATTTTTTTGTATCATTCATTAATATCAACTTAATGTTGTCAAAGAGCATGGAGAAGGGCTCCAGGTCCTCCACTACGAAGCTGGACAAAAGTATGAGCCTCATTATGACTACTTCCTCGATGAGTTCAACACCAAGAACGGTGGTCAGAGGATAGCTACCGTTCTTATGTACTTGTAAGATATTAATTCGTTGCTTGGTAGTTGGCACACGCTTCTTCCACACTGGAATCTGGATTTACACTCAGGAATGTATATTGCATTGATGCAGGTCTGATGTTGAAGAAGGTGGAGAGACTGTGTTCCCTGAAGCAAAAGGAAACATTAGTGCTGTGCCATGGTGGAATGAGTTGTCTACGTGTGGTAAAAAGGGACTCTCCGTCAAACCAAAAATGGGTGATGCACTTCTTTTCTGGAGCATGAGACCGGATGCAACTTTAGACCCTTCAAGTTTACATGGTCAGTAATTGTTTTTGACATCTAGCTCTTGTTCTCCGATACTGCATGGTTGGACTAGCAACATTAGATTTTTCTTTTTTCTTTTTTCTTTAAAGACATTACAATGCAAACTCGCATTTTCTGATCATCCTCTCTTATTTATCTAGGCGGTTGTCCTGTGATTAGAGGGAATAAGTGGTCGTCTACCAAGTGGATGCATGTTGGAGAGTACAAGGTTTAGAATTCTTAATTTCAAGGTATTTATCTTGGCTAGATTATAACTGATAAGCTCTTTGGCCGTGAAATATCTCACAACTGACAATATATGTAGCATTTTCATCACTCACAAGTGTATTGATGTATCTTTTGGTTACTAATTCAATCTATTGACATTTCCCGGCACCATGGTCTTATTGGCTCCCTAATGCACCAAGCATGTGCGCTACTGCTCTTAAATGATTACATTCACACACTTTTTTGGCTTAAATTACAACTGATAATACCTTTTTTAAACTAAGTGGTGCTATTCTGCTCATTCGTCTTCGTTCCTTACTACTGTATTTGTTTTTCCATTCTCTCAATTTCTACTCTTTTGTTTATCATACCAGGAAATGGCGCACCACGGCACCTGGACAAACAGATATCAGGCAATGTGATTAAGAGTTAGTAGCAGACAGATATCAGGCGATGTTATTTAACACCAAGTTCTCTAACCTCCATATTCTATATTGTTATTTAAAATTCAAAGTGAAAGAATACATATGTCCTGACAAATTTGTTATACTGAATCATACATTACCATATCTCCAGAGTCTCAAAGTCCACCTTGTATTATTTTCTGACTCATTCCTAACCAGGCTCCATATCTTTGATAGAATCACTGAGACTGACTCAACCCAAAATGAATTATGTCTTGTTGTAATCTTTCTTACATCAAAATTTAATAAGGTAGGCGGAGAAGATTCGGAATAAGATATAGAAATGTGTCTTCCTATGAAAATTGTGATGCACATTTGTTAAGCAACTTGCCAAATTGCACCATACCACCCGAAAATGTGAGTTCTGAAATTGCTCTACATGTCGACATATGATGTTTCTTTCATTTCTTTGTTTTGTTTTACGGATTTCATATTTAAATTTTGTTGCATTTGCAATGTTGACGTTTAAAGAAGTTTGAGTATGTGATGACATGAAGTGCAGCATGCCAAAGGCAATTACTCATTCCACACATATCAAAACACATCAACCAAGCTACTATTACCAATGCCCACTTCAGCCCGTATTTATGAGAGTTTTAGACACATATGACATGACCGTCATCTTAAATTCAGTGTCCGGATCTGGAAGGTGACTGGAACAGATGGCGACTGAAATTGCAAACTACAAAAACCTTTCCTAAACCATTGCTTCACATCATATCCGACTAGTTAGCATGTTTCAAAGTTTTACGACTTTAGCACTAGTTTGTATCGATTCTCAAGTAAAGAAAGTTTGATAGCTTTTCAATCCATACCATCAAATTGTTGAATAAAAAAAATTAACTGATAAGTTGAAAATTACTAAGTATCTATACTATATTTAAAGCCTAAACCCCTCTATTGACGGTTTTTTGTTTGAAGCCACATTTTCTTTCCCATAATACCCTTTCTAATATTCATTTAATATTACATCAAATTTTATAAACTAATCAATAGGCACAAAGCACAAATAATTGTGCATGGATTTCTTGTATATTGAATCCTGAAAATGACATATAAGTTGGGATTAGTTCCTTAAATATTTGCAATTTATCACAAATCTCTATTTTAAACCTTCATTTTATAATAATCAAACCGTTCAATTTCAAAAAAATTAACTTTAATATCAACTGTCTTAAAAGAATTATCTTATTGTTCTTATAACCTCGTTCATCAATAACTTAAATATTTTCCTTGCAAAGAAGTGTACTGATTTGAATACTCTGTTTTGAGAGTTCCACAACAATTCAAAAAAGATATATACAGCTCATAAAAATCAATCTGCAATCATCAAACGCAATTCATTTCTAAATCTGAACTCTTTCAGTTATTGAAATTCAACTAATCTGTCACATACTCTACAAAATCCCAACCCTAATTGGAAAATAACACCTTCAAATTCTCTCAGCATGGATTCTCATTCTCCGGCGAGTTTCTGACAATCTCCGGTTCAATCTTTGACCTGCAGAGTGGACAAACAGAGTGCTTTGATAACCACGTGTCAGCACATTGCAGATGAAACCCGTGATTGCATCCAGGAAGCAATCGGACAGGATCGGCTGGGTCGATTTCATCCAAGCAGACAGCACACTCTGACCCTAGAACCAATCCGTGTCCATTTGTCTTAGGAAGCTTTTCTAAGTCGGAAGGAGAGAGACCCAGTTGAGATATGGGCTTGGAGGTTGAGTTGAAGTCGTTTGCTCGACTGGCGGTGTACCAGAGGAGGCAGAGGTAGACGATGAAAACAGCGCTCATTCCAGCGCAGGGGAGAAACAGAGCAAGGAAAACAGAGACCATCATTTTCGACCAAATAATGAAGAAAGTGGTAATCGGGTGGATTGTTTGATGAGGAATTGGGAAGATGTGGAAGGAGGAGAAGCGGAGGTGAGCTGAGAGACACCGTGCGGCGCACGGCGGAGGAAGTTGTAGTAAATGTACATGGAGGAAGCTTTGAGTTGAGGGTTCGGGTTTTATACGGCAATGAGATTCGGGTCGGGTTCATATGTTTCAAGTCTTGAAGACGGGTCGGGTTGGTAATTTGTTGAGACTGTGGGTGGGAGAATGCGAGTCTTTTCGTTAATTTTTTTCTCTTTTTTGTATAATTATTTTTTGAATGTCATTAAATGAATGATGGATTTTGTTAATATATTAAGTAGAAGACAAGAAATGAGAAGAACCAAACAAAACTAAGTTTTCAAGAAATGCAAACAAAATCTTATAAATTTATTTTATACATAAAGGACAAAGGTGCTTAATTAACAGTTAATTATAAAATCATGAGTTCAGATATAGAGAGATAATGAGACACGAGAATATCATTCAATTGATGATTTTGATTTATCTAATGTTTGAATTTTAATTAGTTTTTAATTAAAATAGGTGGTTTAATTTGCAAAATATACATACGGTTGAGAATGACGGTTATCGATACCAACTATATTGGATTAGTATAAATCAACAATTGAAATGATTCTTCCGTCTCACAAATATTTATTTGTCCTCCTAGAACTTTATAAAATCATATTTCATGTTAATCTTAATCATATACTTTATGTCATAATTACATCATTTCGTATAGTAATTGCCTTTTCATTTTATAATAAGATAAATATGTGTGTAGAGATGATAATATGCATCAAATAATTAGTATAAAGAAAAAGAAAAAGAAAACATATAAGAAAACATTATCAACCTGAACAAATAAATTAGCTAACCAAACCAACTGATATAAAGCGGTTTAACGGTTTTCAGTTAGCCGCCAGATATCTTGTCTCTGAGGTTCTAAGGTCGATGAATCAAGTCTTCCTGTTCTAATAAAGAAATTATCCCACTTTTGAAACTTAAAACAAATTCCTTGATTTTTGGGACACTGCAGATTAACAAAACTCCATCTTTAAAGATACATTAACTTTTCAATATAATAATGTGGTCTCAAAATGCGCAATTTCTTAATATCTTATAAAGTTTCTCAATCGAAGTTTAAAAAGGAAAAATGAACCAAACTTTGGAGAAATCAGAAGGGACAAAATGGTTAGTTTGAGGATGAAGTCATGAGGCAATAACCAAAGTAGGCAAAAGCAAGTATTCATTTTGCCTATGCAAGCAAGTAATAATAAAGCTGATAACATCATCTAATTTCATTCATTTCATGCATTGTAGTTTTGTGCAGTGCAGCACTTGGGTTTGTTTTAGGTCCATTCAAAAAACAGTGGTCGGCAACACCGGCTTCTTGTTCAATGTGGGTCACTTGTTTCTCCTGGTTCTTTCCGGAGGTGGCATTTGGAATATATACACTTATCTAAACTTTCATTTATGTACATGTTCCTCCCTTCTCATGTACATTTTGTACACCTATACCTCTTCCTTAATATGACACCACAAATGTAACAATCCGATCAGATGACCTTATTCGAATTATTGTTACAATTATTTGTTACAGTACACTATGTATACGTACGTGTTTAGATGTGGTACAAATGGACAGGTTTAATAGGAGAGAGTTAGTGATTGGTTTATCTTACAATCATGCAAATGTGGAAATGATTGAATGATATATATCAAGTTTATGATGATGAAGTGCTAAGGGGAGTTATGTTCAATTGAGATTGAGTGTAAGAAATGAATTTGTGTGGACGAAAAGGATGTCTTTGCTTGCCCATTTTACAAGCAAAGACAAACTTGAACGTTTGTGTTGCCCAAGTTAAATGTGGTAATATGAGACAACTAAACCATTAAGCTAACTAATAACTCAACATTTTGGTTTTGTCAAGACTTTTAATCGCTTAATTAACCATTAAGGTAAATGGTTATTTCCTTTGTTTTTTTGCTTTTATATATTTTATGTTTTCAATTACAGTTTTTTTGATAATGGTTCGGTTGATTTGATGCTCTATGGATGCTCATTTCTTCCCCCGTAAGAGGAGAGAGACATTGGATATTGATGGATGATTGAAGTTCAATGGTGGTAGTGCCTAGATGGCTTGTGCGTTCAAAATATTAGTTGTACTAGATGAATATGTAATATCTTGTACTCAATTGTAAATCCACCCATCAAAAAAAATACAGTTTTTTTGATAATGGCTCAGTTGGATTGTGATCTGTATTATGTACAACAATAACTATTTATAGCATTTCAAATTGACGTTGTTTTCATAAAGGATTTTTAGATAGCACAATATAGTGTAATATTTAAACAAATTAAAACATCATATTTATTCTCACAGGATAAGGGCCGAGTCGGACTATTGGTGTGCATAAATATGAAAAATGTTTTAGTTGTTATGTACTTTTAAAGTTAACAATTATATTATATGAGTTAGAATCATGTGAGACATTATGTAATTGTAAGACGGAAGAACAAATTAGAACCGTTGATTTGATTGATCAAACGGTTGAGATTAAAGTTAGTTTTATTAAATTTGACGGTTGAATTTGCGAAAAACACGGGGCGGTTGCATGTGGAGGTTTTTTTTTTAACTTTAAATCACATCCGTCGGATTATTATAAATCAACGGATGAGATCGTGTCCTGCGGTCTCACTAAATATTGATTGTCCTTCTACAACTTTTCCCTATATTATTATACTTAATATAATTGTTAACTTTAACATTTAAAATTTAAACTTACATATAAAGGGTTAAGTTCTAGAGAGATAGTAGTTTTATGTTAGACGGTATGACATAATCTTAGTCGTAGATTTTATCAAATCAACGGTTGAGATTAAAGTTAATTTATAATTAAATAAGGTAAATTGTCGGAAACCACCCATAAGTTTAGGTTTTTTCCAGAAACCACCCATAACTTTAAAAATAATAAAGTCACACCCTTATATTTATAAAATTTGTCAGACACCACCCATATGTTTAATTTTAATTAAAAATATTAATAAAAATAATAAAAAACTTATAAAAATACGAAAAAATACATAATTAATTAACAAAAATCATAAAAAAATATTTAAAAAAATCAGAATATAAAATAAATATAAAATATAAACAGAAATTTGAAACGTATTCATATGATATGAATTTAAATATAAAAATTAAATCTATACAAAAATACGGCGTCTTGAAAATAATCCATATGTTTAAAATTAACCGAAATATTAACAAAAACCATAAAAAACTAATAAAAATGCTAAAAAATACATATATAATTAAAAAAATCATATTTTTTTAAAAAATAAGGATATTAAATAAAATATAAAAATAAATTTTAAATGAAGTAGTACACTTTTTATTCATATGGTATGTATTAAATGTGAAAACTAAATCTATACAAAAATAGGGTGTCTCACAAATTTATAAATTTTTGAAGTTTTTTATTTTTATGGTGCCACTATTAATTATGAGTTGGTATCATATTTGGAATTTTTAAGACACCATATTTTTGTATAAATTTAGTTTTCACATTTATATCAAAATTATAGCTTTCAATAGAAGAATTATAATTTGCATGTGTAGTTATTAGTTATATTGAATAAATAATAGCGTGTTATACGGTTACACTTACTACATACGCCATAATAGCGCATACAAATATAAATTTTGATATGTTTTTATATATAAAGCATACAAACACAAATCTTATTGCATATATAGTAATGTTTAAACACTCATTTTAAGACATTAAGATTTTTTTAAAAATTTAATGGAGCAATGATGGTTGCCGGTAAATTTTTGTAATTTTCAATACGCCATATTTTTGTATAAATTCATTTTTCACATATGTATACATATCATATGAATACATTTCAATTTTATTTTTATATTTTATATTTTATATTTTATATTTTATATTTTATATTTTATATTTTATATTTTATATTTTATATTTTATATTTTATATTTTATATTTTATATTTTATATTTTATATTTATTTAATATTCTGATTTTTAAATGTTTTTTATGATTTTTGTTATTTATTTATTTTTTTTCCGTATTTTTAGAAGTTTTTTTATCATTTTTATTAATATTTCAATTAAAATTAAACATATGGTGGTTTCTGACAAATTTTATAAACATAAGGGTGTGACTTTATAATTTTTAAAGATATGGGTGGTTCCCGAAAAAAACCCAAACTTATGGGTGGTTTCCGCCAATTTACCCTTAAATTGGGCGATTATTTTGCAAAAAACACGGACGGTTGGTGATTGACAATTATTAATATCAATCGTTGGATTAATAAAAATCAACGGTTGAGATCAAGTCCTTCCGTCCTACTAAAATATATGTGTCCTCCTAGAACCCTTTCCTACATATAAATACAAAAATTTGGTTAATATTTTAGGTGAATAGTTTCACATTTCAAATTATAAATATTTATTTACATTATGAATTATATATTTTTGTATGTAATTATAACTGTAATTAAGCCTTAAGGGGTATAAATATTAAATATTTCAAATTCACACTAATATACACGTAAAATTTTATATTTTTTGACGGGTTTTTTAGACCCTCGGTCAGGCCAAATTTTCGGGCTCAGTTAGGTTTCAGAATGCAACTCCTAGCTCGACCCGTGAGTTTTGGTCTCAGGCTTTTTTTCAACATTAGGTGCGAGCCGGATCAAATTTGAACTGTGCCGAGCTTGCGTGCATTTATCGAGCTTTAGGGCATTTTAGATACCCTTGCACATGATTTGAGTGCGTTGTTTATGATTTATGGGGCGAAAACAATATTCGCTCGTACACACTTGAGTTTTAAAATTTAGTACAGTATCATTTTGAATCTTTGATGTCAAAACCAATGGGTATTTTTATAAAATGTTAGTAAGTTCATATGCAATCTTTTACGCTTGAATTTTTAATGCTTTTCGTTTGAATTTTTACAGATTTTGATGAATTTTCTTTAAATAAGAAAATTGTTAGACTATTTTTTGGATTTTTTTGCATTACGTCCTATAAAAAATTACCAGATCCGCCACTGTCTGGTATCTATCCTATATAGAAAGCGGGAAGGGGTGAATTGACGGTTTCTTTTTGAAGCCACAATTCACTTCCCTAAAATACCCCTCTAATTACATATAATTACTTGAAATACATTTCTTATATTTATAATACATTTTAGTAGAATATAAATTTTTTATTTATATTAAGGATACAACACTTTGAATCGAATGGAATTGATTACAAAAGAACAAAAACACAGAAAACATAATTGGGCCGTTATTGGGCCACAGTATATTAGCACGACCTTCTCGGCCCAAATGGAGAAAACAAACCAGACACTTCACAAACACCACAACATCACAGAAGACAACTGAAGCAGACACAGACAAGTTCCAAGTCGCAAAAGTCATCAGTTCAATTCAATATTTCAATGGAATCGAACCAAATCGATAGCAGCCCGCAAACCCTCCAACCGGAGGTCATTAATCAGGAAGTTGTAAAGGAGGAGACTGAGGAAGCAGAGCTGCAGAGACTGCTAAAACCTAATCTTGATGATCTTCCATTGGAGCCTCCCTCTTCAGTCGAATTCAATTTTGTTAGATACTACGCTCCAGGTATTGTGTGTTCTGTTGTTTTTTCTCATCTTCTCCATAAAGCTTTCATTTTTATATGTTGAATTTAGTGCAATGTGATTTAACTTAATATGTTTGTGTTTCTGAAACTGGGTTTGGATTTTGTTAGATTTTATCAAAGAGGGTCATGATCAGTATGTGTACCGGCATGCCAATGGGTAAAGTTTTAATCTTTTTTGTAAATGCTGTGGTGGGTGATGAGATTTTGTGCAATTGGATTTGCTTAAATTTTGTTAAACAGGTTGTGTGTGATTGGATTGGCTCCTACACATGTGGCTTTAAAAGATGATGGAGGAGTGATAGAAGTTGATTTTAATGTTGGTAAGTCTGATCGTAGTAATATGAAGGTTACTGGGAAGCGCAAGCGGGTGAGTATTTGTTTTCTCATTATGTGCTCCGTATCCTCATATGATATTCCTTGAGTGAACTTTAGCTTGCTTCTTTGTATTAGGTTTATAAATGCTGATTTAGACTTATTCCGCTCAAATTCTGCGATGGTGTTTATCATTTTTTAACTTTTAATAATGTGAATATTATGCTTGCCGGGGAGGTATATACTTAACATTTTTCTAGCACTGACAGCTAAAGTTAGAAAATATTTCGAAAGTGTTTAACTTTGATGATGATCCAGCTTGCGCTTAGGTTGTGTATATAGTTTAAATCTATGGCTTTGTTATGCACTGCGTACTTAATATTTAGGTTTGTCACATTAGTGTGTTATAGGACGTAATCCCAATGAGAAAATGTTAACGTTATCACGGTAATGGGCAGCATTGCTGCATCTCTCACTAATGTAATAAAATGCCTTATGTAGAATGCACAACATTTTGAATCTAACACATCAGTGTGTAAAGTGAACACCAAAGTGGCATCATACATCGTCAGGTAAAAGTCTCTTATCCTCTGATGTTAAACATTTCATATAACTAGGCCAAACTATTATCTGTTTTACAATTACTAACTATTCTGAATTACATTGATTGATAGGTGCTGCGTGAAAGGCTCTCTGTTGGAAGTCAACAATAGATTATCTAAGCAACCAGAACTGCTAAACACCTCGGTGAGAAATATCTCCTTGAGTAAATGTGGTCTGATATCTAAAGTAGTACGCATTTGTATCATCATTATTAACTACTTATATAAATATTGGTGCAGTTAGGGCCAGTGGCCTAAATGTCGTCTTTAAATATTGTACTTCACATTATTTCGTTATTTTCCAAGCTTTCATTATAGACGAAAAAACATCATAAGTATAACATTGTTCAATCCTTCCTCTATACTCCACAGCCTTCTGAGTGTTCTGTTGCATCAAAGTTGACATGAATTATTAGTTCTCATCCATCTGCTTTTGCTTTACAAATTGCAGGCTGATAGAGATGGATACATTGCAATTATCATGCCAAAACCTGCTGATTGGCTCAAGATCAAGAGTTCATTAATTAGTCATGACGACTACACCAAATTAAGGAAAACCTAATAATCAAGCCGATGTTGTATTTCTTCAAAGATTTCCACCATCTACTGGTACGCAAACCAGTTTATAGTGCTTATCTTTCTGTGTCTGGATAACTTAAGTAAAAGATTTTGTAATACACAACTCTTTACCAACTGGAATCCATTCCTTGTCCATCTTCGTAGTGCTCGGATATTCTATTTTCCATTTAAGTTATTTTTGTTGTACTATTTCATCAACATAATGAGAAGCATAATTCTTTTATGACAATTGCTAGTCATTGTATGATTGAGCTGTCTTTTTGGACTTGTCCCTTTTTGCTTATACGATTCTTGATACTGCAGTTCAATATGATGAACAAGAAGAGATGTTTCTTCCAACTAACTTGGAAATTTAAAACTCAAGACGACTGATGGATTAAGTTGAACCTGTTAAAGAGATATATTTTGTTGTTTGTAATTTATGGCTATATTAATTATGAAAAAAGCCTACTGTACAGGTTTTTAGCCTTGCATTAGCCTTCTTTTACACGGTCCACTAAGGGTATTTTGATAAATTCAATAAAATTATCAAAATGTCCTTATACTTGTTGCACATCTAATGCAATTGGCATATTGTGTTATAATCAGGAAGTTCGATATGCATCGACTCTCGGTGCTCCAAGTAAAACTCATTAATTGCCGGGCCTTTGCTAGACACCCTGATACTGGGGTGTACTAACGTCATTTAGACCAAAATGTCCCTTCTTTTGTTGGTCCGAAATTTCTTAGCCCAAGGGTAATTTTGTAAACTTATAAGATTTACCAAAATACTTTCAAAAGCATGGAAGCTTTTTAGTAAAAAAGACGATGATCTACGGCATTTTCCTTAATTGTTATAGCTGAAAACAGCTCTTAGAAGCTTGCAAGTGCACCTTGTAACAAAAGTCTCATGAAAATCTGAGTCCAATTGGAGTTCAGGTTATATATAACTTATCTATCGTCGAGATCTTTACTGTAATCCTGATCTAAGTTGTGCTACTGATGTTGATGAAAATATTCCAAATGCTAGAATGTTATGTAACTAATACATCAGCAGTACTTGCTTTGTTTTTATTCATCTATATTGAGATACACAAGTTTACACATTCTTGGGGGAGCAGATGCTTTCATTTTCAATCATTTCCTTATCTCCTTATCATAAGTTCTTTAGTCTGTTATCTCATTTCTTTTCCTTTTTTAATTTTCTTGACTTGTTGATCTTGGTTAATATCTTCTGTGATGCATTTTCTTTGTTTTGGGTCCCTCTTAAATTAAGCTTGAGCATCTTTCAAGCTTGATTTAAGGTAGGAATCATTTATATCCCCACTCGTTTAACCCAACTTGTTTCATGTCAATCTCATAAATGACGCAGCTTTGAAAGCAAACAAGATTGTCTCATCAGTAATCTGGATCCCAACTTGCATCTTGCACATTTCACTGATATTCTATCTTGCAAAGTTTATAAATTTCTAGTACAGAGTTTTTTCTCAGTGTTACATAAAATAAATACTCTCATGGGTACTTTTTTGCCATAATACAGTTCCCTTTTTCTTCTAGTGGCTTGTCGAATATGCATGACTTTAACGGCACTGTCTAGACATACATATGCCTACTATATATATTTAGAGGTTGTATACTTGTATCATGTGTATTCATCTATTTTGATGGATTCGTGAATCTCACTTTTCATTCGTTGATTGCATTTCATCAATGGCTGAGATTGCACCACGTCACTGCATTTATCATGCGTATGTCACGTGCAAAATATGAGAATGAGATCTTGTGCTTCGAACATCACTATGTAGCGGATTCAAAACACATAGTTTAATAGTGAAAACTAGATAATTCAGGTCTAAAACTATATCGTTTTAGAAAGGGTTCAATAATTTGTAATTTGGGTTTTAGTAAAACGGTGTAGTTTTATAAATATTTAAATCAAACTACGTAGTTTCCAATACTCTGCATAATTCTGTACACAGCACTGGATCTGAACCTAAAATATGTGCAACTCATATGTCTGATTAATGTGTTAGCACAATCTGATACATTGATAAAATACAATCAACGGATAAAAAGTGGAGTTCACAAACGTACCAAAAAAGATGGATCTACATATTATAATCTATATATATTCATTCTTCTTCAGTTGGGTTCTTAAAATTAGCCAAAATGGATCATGAAAAATTATCTACCACAAGTTGCAGGTTTTATCTATAACTTGTCGCTTTCTTATCGTAGCAGGTTGCATTAGAAGCAATTTTTATCAAAAGAGAAGTTGATATTTTGATATTGGTGAAAGTATGTGAATACTAAGATGAAACCCTTGGAAGAGTTCCTTTTCGCGGTCGGGTTAGATCCACGGGTCTTAAGGTTTAGAGTGACCACAACGTCTCGGGTGGTGTCCAAGTGATGAAGGTGTCTTCATACACACTCTTAGGTCATGAGTGCCTTTCATATTCCCATTTTCTACTCTCAATGTGGTGGAGTCTTTCTCATGTATTAGCTTCAGTTTCAAAAGTCATGTAATGTGTAATAGTATAGTTTCGGTTCAAGATCATGTAATAGATTAAAATTTCCCTAATAAATTATAATGTTCGAATTGAACTTGTAAATTGTAATGTACCCGTTGTAATTAATAAGTTAGCTTGTTTCTGGACCATAACACATGGTGTCATTTAAAAGCTGCTTGGTATTTGGTACAATACAAAAATGACACAAGTGCCAGTGGGAATCAACTTGTTGCACTATACTTTCAAAATCCTCTCTTTATTTTCCTGACCCATCAAAGCTTCAGGAATCTTCCTCCATGGAAGAGGTATGGAAAGATATCACAACTCTCTCGTCCTCAGCTTACCAAAGTCATATTCCAACCACTGCAGCTGCTGCACATTTTCAGTCATCTGTTCATGATTTTCTTGCCTCATCTGTCTGTCCACCGACACAAATATGTGATACTAAAAATGTGTCTGATCATATTAGGCCTATGCTGTCATCTGATTTTAAGTCCTCTGTATTCCCACCTCAGTGTTCTCTTAAAATAGATTCTGAAGATGATACTGGCTGTGGTGATAGAAGGTATAAGCGCAAGATGAAAAACCGTGAGTCAGCCACTCGGTCCAGGGCTCGGAGACAGGTATAAACCTTAACTATTAGTCTGATGTTTTGGATAAATGAGAGTTTGATCTGAAAATCTTCAGGCTTACACAAATGAGTTGGAGCTTGAAGTTGCCCACTTGAGGGAAGAAAATGCTATGCTAAGAAGAAGGCAAGAAGAAGTAAGAGCTGGAACCTAAAATATCTCTAAACATACCATTTATCATTAGATTCACAGCTTAAAGATTTCTGTTATGCAGATGAGCTCGGCTGCGGCGGCTGCAGCAACTGCAGCTCAGGTTCCAAAAAAGAGCACACTGCTTAGAAGCCTTACAGCTCCTTTTTGAGGAAACATACCATTTTGAGGAGATATCCTCTTTATGTTTCTTGCTTGTCAAATATGTCCATCAGGATGTTGATATCCTCTTTCGGCCGGAAAAGGGTAAGCAAGGTTTATAAGCATACGCTACTAATGGGTGTATAGCGTTGAAAGGGGGTCGTTATTCTTGATACAGCAGTTTTCATATAGAGAGTGAGGTTTCCTGTATTAGTTTTTCTAGTTAGGAATATCAGTTATGTTAAAATACTTGTTAAAGTTTTCATTCTGTATTTCGTCAGATGTGTATGATGATATAAATATGATGTGTTGCTCATGTTTTTTGGTTTCCATAGATGGTGGAAATTTTAGGAGTAGTTTAGGGCTGCTGCAACTGCCAAAGAAACGTGAGCCTCACTTTAAGGTATAGGTGTGTTAAAAGCGAGAAGCTTCCTGATCTAACCAAGTAGGGATTAGCTTGACCCCAGTTGATGAGGTCATTGAGGCAAAGGAAGCTTTGTTGAGCATGTCTTATTGAGTGGGAAAGGAATGGCTTTACAATAGTTGAGCAGATAGATGATCTGAATCATAGAAGAGTGATGCAGCCATAAGCAGAAACTAGATTTCAAATGGTAGGCAGCCTAGAAACAGAATTGAAACTACTAAAGAATATAGTTGACTATGATAGACAAGGGAATTGAATTCATTTTTGTAATTGGAAAGCCCACAAGTTCTCCCGCGAACTTCCTCTTCTTCCTCTGGGGTGTAGTCGTTTATTATGTGAAAGGTCTTGCGTATCTCCTCAGGGTTTTTTCCCTTCATCATACCAGCAACAGTCTTGCATGTCAGATCCAGCAATCCCTTAATGTCCAGATAGTCAGCAGCCTGGGAATATCAAACAAAAAAGATGATTTTAGGTTGTGGTGTTAAGAGCAAGCCTATTTCAACATATACATGTAAAATATTTTGATCCAAGTCTAGATTTAACATAGCACCGCACAATTTCATGTAAACGATCCACATAAGGGTCCAGCTCATCACATTTAATGTAAACCAAGAGCTAGTTTTCAGTTGTCAATTACAATAGCTAAAGAAAAGTCAGATTATATATTACAAAGATGAGGCTAAAAAATTATAATGAGACTAATGGACACAGGAGATAAAGATGCTAGATAAAAAAGCATTACACAAAAGTGTTGATTCAAATTGAGAGACCAAACATTTGACAAAGTGAATCATGCCTAACCGCATTAAATTAAACCAAAATTAATTCACTAGTATATCAAACACAAAAGTTAGATCTTTAACAGAGATCAGAAATATCAATGATAACTACTAAACACGGGGAATGATGCTTGATGAATAAATCTTCATAAATTTGGAAAGCCAAACAAAGGAGAAATGCGACTTGAATCAGAACCGTAAAAATCTAGCAATTTCACTACACATCCAACAAAAGGGGCAAAAACAGTTCACTTCCTACAGATTGGAGACTCACACACCATCCTAAGGACTGGATAAGCCTCGGAAACTAGACACATAAATCACTAACAAATACCGCAGGACAAATTCACACAGCCACGTGATTAAAAACTCAAACACTCAGGATATACCACATGATAACCTTCAAATTCATTAGATACACAATTAGAAAAACAACTATCCGACCAACTTAGGTTATCACCGTGTCCCGGATAGTTGAACAAAAAGATTAATCAAAAAAAAAAAGTCCAAGAATCAAAACCATTATCTTTAACTACAAGCAAAACAATAGATTTCAACATATGGCTGCAAAATCACACGTTATACCAAGAATCAAGAAAAAAAGCTTCAGATAAATCAAGAAATATAAAAAACTGATCAAGATCGAACTAGTAATTACCAGAATGAGATCAAAAAGAGTATTCTGATCAACTTTAACAAAATCAGCATCAAAAGACTTCAATGCCTCTTCGGAAATTTCACCATTGGACGCCTTAACATGTTCCTTACAGTAATCGATGACCATAGCCAAGATCTTACCGGTAACATTTAGCAAAGGAATCTCACTGCTCTGACCAACGGCATCCTCCATTATGTGCTTGATCGTACTCGATTCGAGAGCCACGATCTCGTCAACTTCGAAATACTCTTTGTCGGAGCTTATCAGAATGACTTTGTTCTTGGAAGTCATCGTCGATTTGAATTCACGAATTGCGGAAGTTGAATTCGAAACCCTAATTTTACGGATTGCTGTAAGAATGGGAATTTCAAATGAGCATAGGATTTGCTTGTGTTATTTATATGGGCGATTGGAGGATGGAAACTTTTTCTATATTTCTATTTAAGCCCTTAAGTTTCTTATTTTGAAACAACAGCCCAGCTGAGCTTCGCAATTTCTTATTAAGGCCCAATAGAAATCAATACGATGTCGTTTTATAACTCCTGAATTCAATAATTCTTTTATTTGTTTTCTTCCCTGAGCTCAGAAGTCAGAACAATGACTATATTGATCACTGGAGTCATGACATGACAAAGCTCCGTCGCGTATATGGAAAAGTTAAAAAAACCAATGGCAACGATCATCTTTTCATTGGTCCAAAATCTCGACATTTGGATGGCCTGATGTGTTGTGAACTATCTAGGTCAAAATTTTATTAACTATTTTAAATAACATGTTGTCGTATGCATAAGGAGTAGCGGTCTAACGGTCAGCTATTCAGTTTCGAGGTCAATCACATTTTATAATTGAACCCTAATCAACATGCCAATATCAGAATCCACACAACATCTCCATATCAGTTATTAAAACAATAAGAACAAACAACATAGTAAATGATCTTCCGAAAAACACAAGGAACCAATTAGAGCAGAGGTATACGCAGCATTCAATGATCAACGCTACACCCATACACACATATATTTCTGTAGTTCAAGGAAGTTGAAGAGCAAGTCTAAGGCTGTCGTCCAATGGACCTGCACCAGCCTCAGCCTTGCAGCTGAGTTTATTACCAGCTCTCTGCCTCATAAAAAACTTTGGCAAAGGCAAGCTGCTAGGATGTGGAGACTGACAGAACACCAAGTCAGATATCACTCTCTCATTATCTATACTCTGACCCGATCGTATTGTTTTCTTCGACAATAGTTGTTCCTTCAAACAATCACTCTCCTTCTTTTGATAGTTACTTTTATGATTCCCTGCTGAATCATGACTTTTAGGTTTCCTTGTGCTGCGGTTGAGCTTCGCGCTACTAGTGCGCAGCGGGAGCGAAGAGTAGTGTGGCCTATAGGTTGTAGGAAGTGGAAGCAAAGGAGGTTGAGGTTGAAGCTGAGGCTGGAGTAGTTGCACCAGTCTTTGACTTTGCTGATAATGGCTTGGAAGAACCAAGTTTGTGTTAGTATACATGTAAGCATATTGATCATATGGAGATGCTAACAAGCCGTTATCGATACTCTTGTACCGCATAATCGGCCCTTGTCGATGTTGCTGCTGCTGCATCTGAGCCTGGATATACACACCCTCCATAACCACACTAATAATAAATCTGAATAACTTTAAGCCCTATACTTTCTTCACTTAACAATGTCAGTCCTAATTCTGAGCATGAATCTGAATCTGGAGCTCAGCCATTCTTATGCCTAACTGCACTGCACCATATATTTATATTTGCAAGAAAATAGTGAAGGCTGAGAATTCTGAGTACTTGTAAAGAATAAAAAATGGGGTTGGCATAATAAAAGGGTTGTGGTTTTGGGGACAGCCGAAGTGGTCGGCTAGTAGAACAAGAAGATCTTGTTGGGCGGTAGCCGCCAATTTATTCTCAACCCTTGATTGAATTATAATGACGTGGACCGTTGACGCTGTTGGATTTGTCTGTTGCATAGTGACGGTTTGTTATATTTAAAGAGCTAATTAAAACCGTACACGTGGTTTGATATGGAATTGTTCAACTTTAGATTAACTGATTTGACCATATAATTGGGCCTCTTATTCTTTATTGGGCTCGTTTAGCTGATGGTTAGAAATCAGTTATGTAAACTGTCTGAATTATATCCCACATCAGAATATGGAGAAGATGCGAACGTTTGAGATTCAGTATAGAATGTGATTTGACATTTGGTAGAAGTATGATCCTTCAGGCAGTCCATAGGATGTGATGAGTGGTCAGTTCTCGCATTACAATTGCGAAAGGGTGTTCGCCCCAAGCCTGTTACGACAGATTGGGCACCCCCATCTAACCAATCTGATCCTTACAACAATGCCCAGTTCAAAATCAAATGTATACATTTGTTTGATAATGATGACTAGACCCGTCAAATATACCCATTACCCGCCCTATATCCGCCCATTAAAAATCATACTCATATCCGCCCATTTAGCTTAACGGATAAAATATACTCATTACCCATTATTATCCATTTGTAATAGGGTAGTCCATTACCCATTTATCACCCATTAACACCCACTAACACCCACTACCCATTAACATCCAATTAAAAAATTCATTAAAAGTTGTTTCTAATTTTATTACATTTTTATTTTTATACACATTTATAAATGAAAAACTCAATTATTATAAAGAAATATTTAAATAAGCACGAAATTATAAAGTAATATTTAAACTCAATTATTATCATGCTTAACTTATTTGACTCTGTATAAATTTCTAATTCTTTTTCTTTAATAAAATAAAATTTAAAACAAATAAAATTCAAAAGTCATTCTTCGAAGCACAATTGACTATGTTATTGCGTCCATTTTATATTTTAACTACCATTTTAACAAGTTTAAATATGTATAAATGAATAAACGAGTATAATCGGATAAACGAACATAAACGTGTAAACGAACATACACGGATAAATGGGTATAAACGAATAACCCGTCACCCGTTATTACCCGCCCATTTAACCCATTAAGTTAAATGGTTAAATGGATAAAACACCCATTTACCCTTCACCCATTTAAAACCCGCCCATTACCCGCCCGCCCATTTTGACACCTCTAATGATGACCTTCAAATTGGGATGCTGCCTACTGTGTTATTCATGCTATTGTGGAATGTTAAAGATGACCAAAAAACTATACAAGCCACATTGGGAGATGGATGTGTACAGTTAATAAACAGACAAACTAAGGCTCGTAAAACACTGGTTCTAGACCGTCCATTACATCCAAAGCGTCTGCCAACTCTATTGTCTTTCCAAAATTTCTTCTAGGAGAGCTGCCCGTGCTTTTACTCAATGCCCAAACTGAACGTCCTTTCTTTTTTACGATGCTGAATTCCAGACTCTTGCTTCTGGTTGGAACTGGTCTTCTGTGACTGACATCTGCAAGTAGAGTTTTTTCTTCCTGTGATAGGTGAGTTTTTTGAATTTCTGTTACTGAATCTACCTGGGATGTTATGGGCTTGGAAATTAGGCTTTTAATATTTGTGTTACGAATTTGGTCGGGTCTCATGCTGCTATCCCTGTGTCGCACTAGGGTTATAAGATGATGGAGCAACGTGACCAGTTTGAGGATGAAGAGGTCTGTTTTCTGTTGATCAGCATGGTAAAGGGTTTGAAGACGGATCAGGCAACGGCTTGCTGCTGTCTTCTTGTCGAACTCATTACTGCACACAAATAACGGAAGGATGTCAAATTCAAAAATTAGTCCTGGTATGACAAGTTGATAACACAAGCGTAGGACATGAATATAAGCATTGTCTAAATTCTTTTGTTAAAAATTACAGCTCAGGGATAGTACTGCTTGACTTGCCACATGAAACAAAATTTCTGTTTCGCAGACTCTTAGTGTCAAGGATATATCTAAGCATATAAAGAAAGAATGAGAAGTGAAAGCTAAAATGTTAGCTTACCTAGTGTTCGCCCATTCACCAACCCACCCGAAACCTTGATGTGTTCTGTGATAGTAAGAGAAACAAAGTAAAAGTAGGTAACAACAAATGCTAAATCCTAACTTCATGCATTAGAAATACAGGGGTAAATCTTGATTGACACATACTTTGTAGTGTTTGTAGCCATTGGAGCAAGCCATTCAAGAGTCGTCTCCATTTCAGCTTTAACTTCAGCTATTGTACGCTGCATATACACAGATGAGAAGCATTAGATTTTGATGAGAAATAAGAACTATTAAATTTACTAACATCAATATCAAATGTATTGAAACCTTCAGATATATATATTGACACCATTAGAAAGGAAGAACTATTCATACATATGACATACCACTTCTTTGGCATCAACAGTTAGCAAATGGGAACGAAGAGCTGCTTTGACTGTTACTGGAAGTCCTTGATACAATGTATCTCTGACATTGGCGGGAAGAGATGCTGGTCGAGATGCCTAGTTAAAAAAGATTCCCAACAAATGACAAGACTGACTATTGAAGTTAATATACCAATTATTGGGTGTTGCCTTACAATATTATCTATTTGACCGATAACAGTGGCATAATGTAATGCCAAACCAGCTGCACCAAGTCTTTGAGTATCTTTTACTGACCACTTATCCAGTATACCATCTGACAGATCACAGCAGCAATATTAGAAGCAATCCATAAGAATAAGATGAAAGAGTTTTTGGAATTTTAATGGATATATTTTTTCTATTTTCAATGTTTGTGAGTGATACACATGCATACCATCAACTCCGAATGCTTCCAAAATTCCTTCTTGTATGAAGGAGACAATATCAACAAGCTTCTCAACAATCTACAAGGAACATTATGTTTAATGCAGAAAGACAAAGTGTGGGAGAGTAATAAAACTGTGGCAATTGAATGTGAGACATCAATTTAAACTTAACAGACGTTTAAATGCAATTTACCTCCTCGAGGGTTTTGGACCAAAGAGATTTCTTTTTTAGACTCCTCACAACCTTCTTCTGCTGTTTAAACTCACTTTCTAACAAAGCAAAGCTCTCTCCTGCAGTAAAATGTTATAGTATAAGATTGGTCTTTGTACAGGTACACCTTTCTCAAGACTATGTCATCACCTAGTAAAATGTTATACGCTACAATCGCATTTCTCAAGATATGTCATCACCTAGTACGCTACATTCGCTTCATCAAAAGAAAAAGTTTGGTTAAAAATACTATGATAAATACAACCTAGAATGGGTTTTTTGGAAGGTTTGTTTTCTTGTTACATCAGTACTGCCTTTCACTACACAGACTGCTGTTATTCTGAAAAAAGGCAGTGTTTCGATTGGTAAATACAAATTGTTCCAGTGATCTGTGTTGGTTTAAAATGAAAGCTCTAGACAAAAGTTAGATATGTATTTAGGTAACTATGTGCTGGCAAATAAAATAGACATTGAGGTGATACAAATGGAAAACTTTTAGAAACCTTTACGAGGAAGATGCGAAGCTTCCATTTCATCTAGCTTCTTTTGATAATCTTGAGAAGTTCGGTCTAACGCGTTTAGCTCGTGATATAGTTCCTGCATTATAAAACAAAATTAGCAAAGATATTGAATGTCCCCACACAGAACAAGACATCCACTTAAGAAGGATCTGAAACAACAAATGTACACAAACTACACCAAATTGGGGTATAAATTTCCCAAGTCCGCTTGGGGCTGCCCTAAGAGTGCAAATTAATGACTGGAATAATGTACTTACGGATGTATACTCAGCAAGATTAGTCAACTTTTGCAGCGTTGCTTCAGCCTCCTCCTTCTTCAACTTTTGAGTATGATCTGAATCTAATCTGAAATAACAAAACCCTGAGAAAAAATAATAACTGACATTTCACCATAAATAAGTGCATACATGATACATCCACTGACTACCTTACTTTAAAAAAAATCTGCCAAGGTTATGCCATTGTGGATCTTTGCATAGATCACCAAACCTTATGACTTCCCTTGAGAAAACTTCGAGCTCCTCTCTGTAGAGTTCAAAAAACTCTAAAATCAATTACAAGAGAAACCTCAAGATCCACATCGAAGAGACAAGTGGACAGGGTTTAATTTGATATGTTCCCATAATAATATGAACCTTTTATCTGCTGCAGCAAGGCTCAACAAGTAATTCATATCTGTTGAAACTAATAGCTGCACACCATCAGAATGCAGAATTTCCTCTTTCATGAACTGAATATTCTCTTCAGAAAGAGATTGCATCAAATTTGCACCCTTGGCTATCGTGTTAGCTACTTCAAATGCCTAAAACCATAACCTTATTCCCCCTGGATGCAGCCCCAGATACAAACCCATTTCCGCCATTCAAATTTGGTATGCTACTCCCCAGAGCATCTAAAACTTCCAAGCCTGCAGTGCCTGCTCTTCCAAGCAAATTGGTCACTTGCACCTAAAAGAAGTAAAAGCCATAAATAAGTACGAAGACTCATGTGGAAACTGGCAACAACCTTTTAGGCCAGTTTTCTAATGACAAATAGTAACTATCTACTTCAGTACCTCCATACTAAAGAAGGAAGCATTAAACATCATATCAGTAACACTGATGAGTGCTAAAAGTCATCCACTATCAAATAAATATGCATCGCTAATCTGCATTCCAACATTGAACTTATTCTACTCCATCCAACCCCATCTCAGAAAATGCATGGGATCACCTAATCTGAATTCAGAAGCACCTTTCCTTACAGAAAGAAAAACACGAAATGATAATAATAATTTAATCACAAGTCCAAACATTGAATTTGAATCAGTCTTCCACCACCACATGTATATGATGAATAAAGTCACACCTAAAAGGAAACTACTAGGAAACCACGCACTAAACGCAACCAAATCCCAATACACAAAGTCAAAGATGACAAAATATTACTACCTTGCTTGTTCCTGTCCGCAATGGCGTTGACGGTTTCAACTCCCTAGAAATCGAAAAACTCAGCTCGCCAGAATCAAACCTCGGCATAAACGGCCTATTCATTTCATAACTCGTATACTCATGAATCACCACCTTCTCATGCTCCTCAACCGCAACCACCTGATCCTCCGCCAATACCGCCTCTCTCGTCCTGAACTCCCCAGAAAACCTAAAATCCCTTTCCCTGAACTCCGATTTCCACATCCCTCCAGGACAGACGCCTCCCATTATTCAAAATTCAGCAGCTAACAAAACCCTAATTCCCAAAATCAATCACACTAAACCCTAGCAATCAGATCGCCAACTAAAGTATCAAAAACAACAAATTAACAGCACGAATCAGTAGCGTAGATGGACGGTAAGAATCAGGCGATCGAGTAATTCGATGAAATGGTATGGAATAGTGTGATTCGATGTGAGAGTGACGAAGATGAGATTGAAGCTAGTGGTTTGACAAAATGGTGTAAGGGACTGTTTGGTGGACTTAATCAATGCAGCTGGCTGCTTCAGATTATGCAAGAGGAAAAATAGGAATATAAAGAACGCGGCCTTGTTTAGAAAGGTAAGTTCGGTATTGCGTGTCAAAGTTGACCAAGGAATCTCATTCAAAAAGATTGCACAATTTTAGTTACTTAAGTATGAAGTGCATTTTAGAATATGGCCTGATGCTTATTTTCTTAATCTAACAATGACAACAAGAGTATCTGGTTCGAGTCGTGCTAAACGCGTCATTAAGTATTCAATTTGATTTGTGTTGGACGCATATATCATTTTATAATATATTTGTATAATAAAACTCTTATTAGAATTGAGTTTTAGAGAGACATATAAATTTTGTGAGACATAAGGACGTAATCTTGGCTGTTGATTTGATTAATTTGACGGTTGAAATTAAAGTTGGTTTTTAATTAATTGATCGGTTAGATTTGCAAAAAACACGGGCGATTGGTGATTGACGATTACCAATATCAACTGTCAAATTTTAAAAAATCAACAGCTGAGATCATATTTTTTTCATCTTACTAAAAGATGTGTGTTCTCCTAAAATCCTTCACACTCTTATTAATATTATGTTTAACTTCTTGTTTATTGTCTTTCTATGTTGATGAGACAAATGAAGTTTTTTTGCTACACTTTTGGTGGTCAATTATGACGTAGTTGTAGTCAACAATAGTTAGGTATGAAAATTTCACTTGCTTAGCAAATCCAAATCATCAAGCTCACAAATTTGGGAGAGAGACTACCAAGTACAGTATAAAGTAAAATAATTATGACATAAAGAAATCATCTGTCTAATTAATCTAACAATTCTCATGAATTAGTACGCAATTTTTACATCTAGATTGATCGCAATGATACAATTTAAATCCCTTGATTAATAATAACAAATTTAATACATAAATTCGATTATTTATGACTCATAAACAAAAGAGACGTGCTACAAGTACTGATCTTAGGTGCTAACGAAGGATATTTTGACCAAAATACTTTTCAGTTAAAGGTAAGAGGAATTAAAGAGTCGAGGGTACTTTGGTAATTTTGTTTAAAAAATTAAATTATAAAATTATCCTCAGATTTCGCTGAACCTGGAAATGAGGGTTTTGGGGGTATTTTGGTAAAAAAATTATCAATAAGAACTGATGACTGATGCTTACAGGATTGCTCTAAACAAAATCAATAAGGTCAGATGTGTTGGGGTAAAAACATTGACAACTTTGCATGGGTTTAAAAGGATTTAGATTCAATGCAACAACATTAATTTGCCGCATATCAAAATTATGTTGTTTTGGTAAATAGTTCAAATAAAACTAAATAAAAATATAATAAAAATATTAAAATGATATCGTTTTGACGCTCGCCGCAATTAAAAACAAACGATCATATGTGTTTGGTAAAAACATTTACATATTTACATAGGTTTACAACGGTCTTGAATCAAGCCTTCTTTTGGAGACTTCAATATCACATTTCCCTGGAGCCTGGAGGGACACATTGAACAGTTCCAATGAGAGGAAGATATGCTACACGCCTACACCTCAATAGTAGAAGACGTAACAATCTCGACGAGGATTTTAACATCGGAGATATAGATGACGGATATATCATGGTCGTGCGACTGAGCTAGCGAAACTATATCTGCAGTTTAATCGTGGAAACTATGTCTGCAGTCACTTGGCTTATGACCTGTACCATTGAAAAAAATGTTGAATATCTAGAGGTACCCCATGACTTTCAAATTGTTGAATTTTTTTTGGCATGTGTGTTGAAATATTGGAACCCTTTGGTGCAAACGATATAGGTCGGATATGAGTAATTTAAGTTTGCATCGGACTTGAATAAGATGAGATAAAGAAGATTGGAGAAGAGGAGATGAAGATGAGACGAAGATGATTATAACCTATAAGAAACTTGATTAATTCATTTGTTGTACAATACAAATACATCTATTATTTTTTTTTCTATTTTTTATTTCTGCATAATTAGCAGTTCATTTTTCTAAAATACAAGCTTCATGGCCAAGTAGGATGCAAGTTACAAGCTTCGGATCTTCATGTTTTGCTCTCTATTAGGTTCATAGCATAAAATCTCCCTCTTGGAAATAATAGTGAGAAACAAAGCATTGCTACTTGCCTAAAGTCCGTGCATATCTTTGCGATTTCATTTTCTATTCTATGCTTCATTGTCCTCAATTCCATTTTGTTTGTTGGTGTAAACACTAGTAGCGTTCCTCTCAGCCGTACATGCCAAAAGGTATCCACTTAGGCTTTAGACATTAGATGTTACACCTTCGAAAGATTGAACTCCTGTAGCGGACACCGTAAATCCTACAATAAAAAATAGGACTAATTACAGATGACCACCTGTATAATATATCATATTCCATTCCACCATCTTTATTATTTAAGTTTGTATTCAAACACCTTATACTTATCGCCGTAACCAAATAACTATCTATGCTAACGGAGAGGCGGTCAAATGGTTATGAAAGCAATTATAGAGGTGGTTAAGTGAAATTCATTATTATATTGGTGGTGTATTTTAATAAAAGTATTATTATTATATTAAAAAAGTTAATATATTTAACGGAATCTTTGACGGAACAGTGACAGGTGGTTGTTTGGTAATGACAAATGTTATACAGGTGGTTGAATGTAATATTACAATATAAGGGTGGTATAGTGGAATATGACATATTATACAGGTGGTCATCTGTAATTAGTGTTAATAGCTTAGCTTCAACCCTCCAGTAGTATTTTTAAAAGGGTAAAAAGGACTTCCCACGAGCTTAAATGTGGAATTCTGATGATATCCGGTGCATTAGTGTTGGTATGATCACAACTAATCAACCTTTACAGTAGTAGTTCAAGATTTCTATTCGCAATTAGTTCACATGATTCGCTGCTTAACATTTTGTCTACTCATCCAAGACTACCCCAGCTTCAATTACTAGCAGTACTACTGACATTTGCATCTGTAAACTATTTCTGCACCAAGTTCCCATTTGCCGAGTATCTTAACATCAAAAAGTACCACATCAAATATTCTGCTGTATACTTGTCCAATTTCAGGCGTTTTGCATTCAAGAAGATATAAAAATCATGCTGAACTTATCAAATACATCTTGCCGGAGAAGAGCTATTAAACCGATACAGAGTCGCATTCAACGACGAAGATATGTAGTTAGTTGCACAACTCTCACTGACAGCGAACATGGACAGGTCAGTATCAGCTCATACCAGATGATCAAGTTGATTCATCTTCAATTATCTTATATACCATATTGATGTTGATTTCATATCTTACAGATCCAACACACACTGTCCCACTGCCCATTAGTTAAGAAATGTGAAATGTCTGTTTGCTAAGCACCAACACCCACCACCACCATCACCATGAAGTTGCTGTTTTGTATTCAATATTTGATCCATGTTAGCTGTTTCCCATGTGAATGTCATCAGTTTAATCTCACTCCAAATATGAGATCCAGCCCTTGATCACCATTTTTAGATCTTTCAATCCAAGAATCCTATGCTTTCCCAACAGTCTTTTTTTCCTTAATCATTTGTCTTAAGCTAATACCCACATAAACTGTCGGTAACCTAACAATAGGGTTTCATAATTGGACAACAGCAAATGATTTGTGTAATTGCCAATTGTGATTATTTGTATATCATATTAGTTAGAATATTCTCGCTTTCTCCTTATTAGTTCAAAAGATTTTCATGTAAAGAGGCATAAACTCCAAAACTAACAGTGTATCTGTATTCGATGTTGGGGTACTATTTATTATGAATATCAAAACGATGTCGTTTTAACGTTTATACTATAATTATACATTATTTTGTATAAACTATTAATCAAATCTACGTAGTTTTGCTGCACTGAATTTGAATCTTTTGTTATTTCGCTAATACATTTACTCTGAACTTGATGGATAGTGACGACTTTAATGAACAACTTTATTTCGATTTCTGCATTTATATTGGTGACAGTTCATTTTAAAAGTATTATACTGAAATTTTGTGAAATTATCAAAATGACTTACAAACACATTTCTTTAGATTCACAAAACTCAAAAGCAATTTAATCTTCAAATTTGCGCACACCGAATTTCAGTATAGCAGGCAAAGCCGCATTCTTTTAGTTATGATCCCTTAATTTAATGCCCCATAATGCACAATAATAAATCCACAGATGATTTTTATTATAACTCTACGTAGTTTTAACAAAGTTTTTTATCAAAATCATGTAGTTTTGATTGGTAACAAATAATGTTGCCGTACTCTTAATCCAATTAAAGCATCCATTTTCGATATTAATTAATTATATAAATAATTACAAATGAGAGGGTTGAGACCTTGCGAGACATGATATATATTTAAGATAAAAGGACAAAATCTGAGTCATTGATTTTGATAAATCGACGGTTGAGATTATAATTGAGTTTTAATAAAATTAGGCCGGTTGAATTTGTGAAAAACACGGGGCGGTTGGATTTGACGGTTATTTTACTTTAAATTTCAACCGTTAAATATAATTCATGAACGATCGAAAATGTATCCTACCATCCTACAAAAAGTTAATCGTCTCCCTTTGATCCACAAATGAAATACTCCCTCCGTCCCGCTTTGTTTGTCCAAAAGCACAAAATGCACGGTAATTAAGGTAGAAAGAAGGTATAAAATGTGTGGTTGAGAATAAATGATTAATAAGTAAATGAGTAAAAAGTAGAATGTGTGGTTGAGAATAAAGGAAAGTGGACAAACTTAAGAGGACACTCAAAATGGAAAGTGGACAAACATTATGGGACAGAGGGAGTATTAGCAAAAGGTAGTACGACATAATTGTTTTCAATTTTCTAAAATAAAATTAAAGAGAAATTTAAAAAAGGATGTCCGAGTTTCTCTCTCCTCCACTCCGTCGTTAAAACCTGTCTCCACTCTCAATCCAAAACCGTCTCATCCATTCGATTCACCCTCAAAGATCCATTTTTTCTCAACACCCACATCCCCAAATCCATCAAACATGAGAGAAATCCTCCACATCCAAGGTGGTCAGTGCGGAAACCAGATCGGATCAAAGTTCTGGGAAGTCATTTGCGAGGAGCACGGCGTCGACGCCACAGGCAGATATAAGGGAGATGAGGGTTCTGATCTCCAGCTTGAGCGCATCAATGTGTACTACAATGAAGCTTCTGGGGGTAGGTATGTCCCCAGAGCTGTGTTGATGGACTTGGAGCCTGGTACGATGGACAGCATCAGGTCTGGTCCTTATGGACAGATTTTCAGGCCTGATAATTTTGTCTTTGGACAATCTGGTGCTGGGAATAATTGGGCTAAGGGACATTATACTGAGGGTGCTGAGTTGATTGATGCTGTGCTTGATGTTGTCAGGAAGGAGGCTGAGAATTGTGATTGCCTGCAAGGTCTCTCTTTTTTTGAATTTTGCAATTATATATCACTTTTTGTTGGTGTGACCTGCTGTTGTGTTTCAATTCTGTAGGTGTTATTTTTTTCTTTGGCCGATTTTGCCTCTGGTTTTTTCTGTTGTGCTTCCTTGATGCCTGATGTTGTGTAGTATGGTGCTATGATATTTAAGATTCGTCTGAAGGGTTTTTTGGAATGTGTTATAATGGTTTTATTGGATTGTTACGTAGCGATGAGACACTGCTGGAGTTGGATTTTGTTTAATTCACTGCTATAATTTAGTGTAAGACTTATTTAGGTCGTACGCCTCAGTCTCATTATGTATTGTTTGTGGTCGAGTGAAAAGGATGTGAATTACAGCAATATAAATAATGTGTCGGTGAGGATTATGTATAGCTTTGTAGATCTGGAATAAAGTTAGATGTCTTATACTAGAATAAAAGAAGTTATTGGTTAAAGAAGTGTTGCTAAAGTTTGATTGTTACTAGCTTAGTGGATCAAAATCAAAAGTGTATTAGTGAGCTGATACAGTGTTCCTTTGCTTTGGATTATAAAATGACATCAGTGTTTGATTGCTAAATACAGTTGGTTCTAATTGTAGGTGGTTAACATTATTTATAAGTAATAGATCGTGTAACATACATGGATTTCAGTATCTGATGGTTCAACTATTATGGTCTCCTACCCGAGGGTTTGTAATTATTGATAGGGTTGTCTTCCTGTGGTCCTTTTTGTTTTGTCACATTGAGCAACTTTATGAACAACTGTGAGCAAATGATATGTCCAGTGTTCATTATCAAATAAGATAAGTTAGAAATGGCTGTGTCACTCTAATCGTAGATGGGACATCAGTTTGGAAATTTGTCTGGTGCCAGGTATCTGTACGAGATCTTACTGCGTGGTCCTTTTATTTACTCATGCTCCTATTTTTTCAGGTTTCCAGGTGTGTCATTCACTTGGAGGTGGCACAGGTTCTGGAATGGGGACTCTGTTGATCTCAAAGATCCGGGAGGAGTACCCTGACAGGATGATGCTCACATTTTCTGTCTTCCCCTCTCCAAAGGTGTCTGACACTGTTGTTGAGCCCTACAATGCAACCCTCTCAGTGCACCAGCTTGTTGAGAATGCTGACGAGTGCATGGTCCTTGACAATGAAGCACTCTATGATATCTGCTTCCGAACATTGAAACTCAGCACTCCCAGCTGTGAGTGAATACTCTTTTATTTCTCAGCCATATCTTTTGTCTGCAAGAAAATTGTTAAAGCTAATTGAAGCATGAAATTAATACTTGAAATGTTTTACAGTTGGTGATCTGAACCACTTGATTTCGGCAACCATGAGCGGAGTGACATGCTGCCTAAGGTTCCCTGGTCAACTGAATTCCGATCTCAGGAAGCTGGCTGTCAACCTTATCCCATTCCCACGTCTCCACTTCTTCATGGTTGGATTCGCACCACTTACATCCCGTGGCTCCCAGCAGTACATCTCCCTCACAGTCCCAGAGCTGACTCAGCAAATGTGGGATGCCAAGAACATGATGTGCGCAGCTGACCCGCGTCATGGCCGTTACCTCACAGCCTCAGCCATGTTCCGAGGAAAAATGAGCACCAAGGAAGTTGACGAACAGATGATCAACGTTCAAAACAAGAACTCTTCTTACTTTGTCGAATGGATCCCCAACAATGTCAAGTCCAGCGTGTGTGACATCCCTCCTAGAGGTCTCAAAATGGCCTCAACATTCATTGGGAACTCCACCTCAATCCAAGAGATGTTCAGGAGGGTGAGTGAGCAGTTCACTGCCATGTTCCGTCGCAAGGCCTTTTTGCACTGGTACACTGGTGAAGGCATGGACGAGATGGAGTTCACCGAAGCTGAAAGCAACATGAATGATCTTGTCTCTGAATACCAGCAATACCAGGATGCAACAGCAGATGACGAGGCTGAGTATGAGGAAGGTGAGGAAGCCTACGAGAACTGAGCTCCCATTCAAAACCAATGCATGATATTATCTCATCATTTCAATCGAGTTTCCTTTATCAGCAACTCCTATATAAATAGCAACTGTAAGTTTGTTGGTACTTCATTCTGAATTTCATCTGTTATTTGTTATGGTATGTAACATAAGCCTTGTTTAAACCTCCTCAATAAGAACATGTTTGTTTTGTTATACCATGTTTTCACTTTCTGTTTAATATTTTCTTCATTAGATTTGATGTTTGCCTTTATTTGATGGGATACCAAAATGAAGGCGATATTGCTGTATCCCATCTCACTGGCTCTTATTTGGCTCCAAAATCCAAATACACAGGTGATACTCACTCCCACAAGTTTCAGACAGATGGCCACTAATATTCAAATTTGAGTTCACTCTCATCAACTCATTTTTTTTGAAAAAAATCAGCAAACTGAAGCAACATATAATTTGTTATGCACCAATTAGGAGTAACTGGAATACAAAGTACACTCAAATTACTTTCTTTAAACAGTCAGAAACTACACGATATTTAATATAATGACACAAATTTTGCCTTTAGTACTCATGTAATAAGCTCGAAAAAAACAATTCTTCAGACAAGATCCTTTGCCAGCTTGCATTTTACTATATGAGAATCCAAATAGCTCAGCAAAAGCATCTCACAAATTTCCAGAGAAAAGAAAGCTTGCTGATTAAAGTGTAAATCAGATATTCAGCAAAATGTGATTGTCAAATAGTAAACCAAACAGAATTTACATTAGCAAAAAATGAAACTTGTACTGCTGGAAGCTGAGTTCACATATTTCAAAATCATAATCTTGTTTCTCAAGATACACATTTGCTCGGTGGTTGCCTCTATCCCTGATTATTCTTGCTTTTCAAGTTCACCCATGCGCTCAATAATTGCCTACATATTACAAACTTACTATAAGAAATGATGCACGCATGAAATCGATAATGTCATTTAAAACTAATGGCTGCAGCTCTCTAAGGGAATAATATAGGATGATGGTAATCAACCACAGTTTTGCCATTCAAAGGCTTTGTTAGCCGGAGTAGCAGGCATCATAAACTATAAACCTAGAAGGAATGAAACTTTAATACATTGCAAAAATCGATACAAGAGTACTTACCTTCTTGCTAGTTTCCTGAAGTTCACCAGCGAGAATAAACTCATCCAAAATCAAATAAACCTTCAGAGAGTAAAATAAATATACTTATTATACATTCAAAATATCAATTTGTATGTGTTAAAATAAAAAATATGAATGCACATCAAAACATCAAAATTGTTCATTAATCTTTTCAGTTATTAAACAATGGCTTAGGATGAATGAAATACCAATTACAAATTACATTGTGTAACAAACCTTGTGAAAATTAAAAACCAAGTCTAGCTCACAGACATTGCTGAAGAAATGATCAAGTATCTCCACAAACAGATGAATAGACTCCAAATAGGCCAACTCATTGTCAGTTATGTCCACACACAGGGAAAAGAAGAGCCCGGCGTATCTCCTATAGATAACCTTGTGTGTCCGAAACTGCAAAAGCAAACCAAGTATGCAAACTGGCGTCAGGAAGGAAAAAAAGAACAAGAAAAGAGAATACCACAGCAATTGTATCAAACTCTTGCTCGTGACTCAAAATACAATTTCAAAATGCAAGTAAAGATTTTCGATAAAGTCACTAATCACTAGAAGCAATCAAACAGAAACTCACATGTTTATGTATTTCAGTTGAAATCACCGCTGAAAAGTAGAATGCCTAAACATTCATCACAACAGCTGCTAAATTGCTAATTAACGTACCTCACAATTACAACCAAACACACATTCAAAACAGTTCGAAACTAATCCTGAAAATTATCAAACTTCCACTAAGTTGTGAATCCATTAACCTCTATAAATATATAAACATAGAGATTTCCTTCATCATCAGATAAGCTACCTATCAAGGACTATGGCCAAATAACAAACAAGAGAATCATTTTACCTCGACAAAGTTTGTGAACTTGGGATCCCGATTCACAACCAGACGATGAACCTGGAAAAAATTCACATCAAACAAAATGCCACAAACCCTAAATCAAATAATCAGCTAAATTATAAAAAAATCGATCAAAATTGAAAAACTGCAGTGACCTTACCTCGAATTCGACCTTATGTTTCTCAGACTCTTCTAGAGGAACATAGTACTTGGCTAACCGAGTCTTCCCTTGCCGGTTCTGCAGAAGTATGAATCTGATCTGCACAACAATTCTACGCGTTTCATATCATCATCAAGAAAAGCTTGGATCTTTGAAGACCCATACGTTTGAAATATTATATTGAAATAGAATAATCGAACTGGACGCTGTTGATGGATTACCATTTTCCGGCGATCGTAGCAGATGGCGCAGATCTGAGATGTTCGAGAGACGGGGGCAAAAACGTCTATTTCGCTCTCTATCTCTCTTTGACTCTTTTTAGGTATATTTTTTTTCTGAAAACTTTTATAATAATACAAGAATTATTATTTTATTATGAACAAATAAATTTTTTAAATATGATATGAGTTCATTCTTATAACTTAATGAAACCAATTACATATGAATATACGATATCAGTTTTGGGACTAGGGAGTCAACCGTGGTGTGTCGCGTGATTTCTTGTATAATTCCTTTAATGAATCACTACTCTATTTTACATTGATTATATGACATGTACATAATTGTAGTATGTGTCATATATGTCACGTATGTCATTTACTACTGAACGTATGTCGCTTATGTTCAATTATCAATGCTCAGCATACATGACTGAGTAAAATAGTCAGTCGCATATAATTCAACCACATGTAGCAACCATTGTTTGTTGCAACGAATGTTGCGTATGTCATATATGACGTATAAAGTGTTACAAATAAATTGTTACTAATGAATCCCAGAAATATGATTTCAGTCGCATATGTTGTTTGACAAAAGATGTCCATCACTAATGTCCTGTCGCGTATGCATGAGTTTTTTTTATGTTGTTGAATATGTGGTTAACAACAAATGACATGTCGCAAATAGTATGTTACATATGAATTGGCTAATTTTATTGTGATGTCGCATATGTGATTTATAACAAATGCAGTGTTGCAAATGATATGTCACATATGAAGTGACGTAGTTTACAATATTGTTGCATATGTGTTTTACGACAGAGATAATGTGGCAAATGTTCTGGCATTTATGAACTAACATAACTAAACGTAGAGTTCGGTTCCCTTGCGACCCCCTTGCATTTGTGCAAATTGACCGACTTCTATTTGCACGTTTGACTTACACTATATGCACATTTCATTTGCATTTTTGCATTTAGCAAAACGACAAAACGTGACAAAAAAAATCATATGCAAATCTGCAACCGTTGGATCAAATTGATCCAACGGTGAGATTTGGGGTCGCACGGATCGCAGCGAATTAAGGGGGTCGCAATTGAGCCGATCTCACTAAACGTAATGTTGCATATGTTTCGTTATTTTAACATATAAGTGACTGAGCAATTGCAACATTTACTCTTATGTCACTTATGTCCAAAGTAACAAAGAACTATTTTTTTTGATGAAAAGGGCCAAAGCCCAAAGTACAACACGAGGACTTTAACAGCTAAATAAATTTAGCCTGACTCGAAGAAGTCTAAAACATAAGAAAATAAACTAGAGGACTAGATCGAATCATTCGCCTCGATCAGTACAAGAATATGAAAAAATAAGTGACAGAAACTAAGTGAGCACGTAAAGGGAACACCATGCTAGTTCGTCAAGCTATCCAGATTTCCGTGATAATAGAAGATGAATCAGTTGAACTTTAAAAGTATAACCCGAATAGCAGGAAATAGCGTGGCGGAAACTGTTCGTGACAAAACCCACGTGTGACTGCAACAGAAGTCATCAGTACATGAGCTGGAATATTGACCAGGATTGAGAGGCGGATATTGAGCAAGATGACAAATTGAAGCGCAAGCCACGTGGCAGCATACACCCGTGGCAAAGACAGCAGACAAACGTCGTGGGAAGAGAGCAGCATGGATCAGATGGCAGGGACACGCGGCAAGACAACCGAACGCCACGCGAGGAAGGCAAGCGGTAACAGAACACGTGTCCACCAACACAGCAGACGCGAGCGACAGCACCACCCAGCGGCGACACCACCGCCAGCGATCGGAGACCGGCAGCGACTGAACCAAGCAGTAAGAGTAACCTGAACCACGGAGCCAGCAAATCGGAGAAAGCAGCAACAAATGAGAGCAGACGGAGGTCGTCGGAAGTAAAACAGTGAACAGACACCCGGAATCCAACACGGTACAACGACCCAACCAAAAAGACAAAACCGACTGAAACAACCAAACTGCACCAACTCCACGCTGAACACCAAAGCTGCAGGAAAGCTAACGTCGTCAACAACCGGACGGCTAAGAAGACAGCACACGAAAAACGCTCACAAAATAGCAACGACCGCGACAGAGGATAACGGCTAAGACCAACACGGGAGCTCATCAAACGGGGGCATCGGTTGGCGACGGCGGCGGTGAAAGATATGGCCGGCGAACCAGCCGGCGTCGTAAACCGAGACAAGAAGAAAAGAAACCGAGCCATCTCTCATAGCCACTCCGACCGACTCACCGAGAAGCCTGCACATAACTCCAAACTCAGAACATCCTTCTGAAGCAGAAACGAAAAGAGTTGGAGGAGAGAGACAACTGTGGAACGGAGAGAGACTTTTTGAGAGGTGTGAGTTTGTGTTAAGTAACAAAGAACTATTTGGTACTGCTATTTGCTTGTGTCGTATATAACAATATATTTAATCTGTTCTACGTTATTTCTCATCCCAGATTTCTAATTATTGGTAGTCATGTGAGTAAAATACGTTCATTTGATAAGTTTTAGTCAATACAAGAAAATACCAAAATATTGGAAGCTAGACACATATTAAATGTTGCTCTTGCGACATTTTTCAAATGATCAAAAGTAGTAAAATGTGAAGTCTATTTCAGATCAACCAACTTACACTACACTGTTTCCTCTTACTATTGCTTCTTATAAAAGACGCATCTTTTCTTCTGAGATAGATACTCTAGAGGCTTCTTCTCTTGCTTTGGCAGCTTTTACCCTCGCCGTGTCAGCTTTCTCTCTAGCCGCTGTAACTTCCTCTTGTGCTCTCTTAAGGTCTTCTTTAATTTGCAAATAAGACTCCACAACTTGCTTTGCTCCACCTCAACGGAGAGGAGGTTTGCGGAAAGATTTGCTAAAAAGTTGAGTTCCTTTCTTTGTACCCATATTCATCCATAATCTCAAGTTCCTCATCCATCGATAAAGGATCAACTTCCCGTTAGGATCATCCAAAGCTCCCAAGTAATCGTCAAGTTTCTCTTTAACCTTCTCTTGCATTTTTTCCTAATTAAGATCAAAGAAAAAAATGAATAAAACTTTTAAAATAAAGACATTAATGATTATCAATGATCACTAATTTAACGCAATGAGGCATCACAATATACATAATCATGATAAAAATTGTCAAAACTTTACATAGGACACTTTTATTCTATAAGTTTGTGCGTAAATTTCGATCAGGCAACAATTAACTTTACAAAATCTACATATTAAGATCACATGTGCACCATCAAGTTAATCAATCAAAGAAGTAGTTTACACTCAGCATGACAAAATCATACACTAAAACAATTATCTGATTCAAGCATGAAAACTAGTTTAAACACATGATCTAATGAAATCCAATAAGTTTTTTAAGATAATTTTACGATAAGAGCAATCAACATAAATCAAAAAGAATAAAATATACATAAAATAAAAATAACATTAAAGGGATAGTAAGAAGGCATGCAACTATAAATCAGTTAACAAATGATTCTAACATGTTATTAACTAACTAATAACAAAAATTTAGCAACTATACAATTAACAACATAATAAACAACATATAAACATCATGTAAATTCAAGCGTGCATAATAAACATCATTAAAAACTCAACTACAAAATTCAGCAACAATATAAAACAACACAACATTAACATATAACAAACAAGGTTAAGCAACATGTAAAATTAAGAATGAATGTAAAATATCATTAAAACTCAGTCTATAAAATTCAGCATAAAAATAATTAGTCATGTTAAACATATTTAAAAAAATCAAACTCAAATACAAAGGTGTCGTCATATTTAAACAAGAAAAGTTTCAACACTTACCACTAATTCTTTGCCAACTGATCTTTTGAATATGCTTCAGCAAATGTGGCTATAATAGGGACATGTGATTCTTTTCAAGGAATTCTGCAGCTCTGAGTGCGAAGGGAACTCTACCACAGCGGTGGTGTAATGTTTTTTCTTACAAGCGGACATCATTCGCTCACACTTTGCCTATTATTATAAACATAAAGCAAATCACATTAGCAATGAAATAACTTCAGATGAATCAAAAACGTGTGAAATATATCACCATAAGGATCTATAAAATGATTTATAAGCCATCGCCATTCTTCGGGGCGGTCTACAAACTCAAACGGTAACTCCACACCGTTTTTAATGTAGTGATCTTTACATTGGTGCTTCCAGTTCCTAAATTGATTGTTTGCGGTTTCCAAAATTAAATCTTTAAGCCAACCCTCCAAGGGGTCGAGCTCAAAGTGAATCTACAAAATATTATCTATGTTAATAATAAACAAATATATAACTAAAAATGATTCAAATTGTTCGTAACTTACGCTAAGCGTGTCTGCTAAAATATCCCAACTTTGTTCTGCCCTTTTATCAAAAGACTCTTTCGTCATTGAATTGCATCCCTTACAATACGACCAACGGCCGAAGATAGTAAATCCCATCTGACGTGTGGCTGTGATTTGTTTTAGGTCCACAGTTTTTATTTTCTTCTACCACCGGTATTAAGATAAGTTGGAGTCGTGTGCCATTACCCACTCCTCTTTTAGTGTCGTCTCCCGTAAAGTGATATAAACCGTAATTATCATGTAAAACAAAGTTAAAAATTAACAAACTATATTTATAAAGATATTTAACCTTTTGATCTAATTTTTTAGGATTTTCAGGCACCGAAAATACTTGAGGGATTTCCATCTTATTCATCTCAACCCAAAGTTCCATATAGTCGGCTCCGATTGAGGCGGTGGAGGTTCAAAGGACGCAGTAGGTGACGGGATGGTCAATGAAGGAGCCTAAGTAAAATTCTCCTAAGACACGATATTAAGTGAGGTTACTCTAATCGAAGGCGGGGGAGGTTGTGTGGATCCAAAAGCCGCTACATCTGTAACAACGGTCTTTTGAGACTTGGTTTGCCTATTTCCGCTGTCAGTTCTATTTCTCTTTCTTGGCGCCATGACTGCACGCAATGTAAATAAACAGTTTCAACAACTTTCAAAGTAAAAACATGCTTCATTTGGACCATAATTTACTAATACAAATATTGAGATAGAAGAAAAATCATAACTTTAGTTTATGTATAACACACAATACTAGTATTTGCACTACTTCTAAATCTTCAATGATTTAATTATTAATTATAAAAAGCATATGATTGTCGTCATACAATATAGTATAAACTGTAAAATATCAAAAATATTATACATTGCATAACTTGTGAAAGAAAAAGACCGCAGCACTGTACATTAATCTCAACTAGTTTGTCACTTTACTAACAACCAAGAAACAAGTTTGAAATATACTTTCTTTGGAAGCTAGTGGCACACCAATTTAAGTCCTGAATATTAAAGATTCAAAAACGTGAACAATAAAAACCACTAATGGGTGATTATGGAAATTGCATTAATGATTATTTATTTTACAATATTTTCCTGAAAGTTTCTAATACTTTAAAAATACTACTCTCATGATATACTCAAACTCAAAAAAAACAAGTACACTTCAAACACATAAAAATGATGAAAACTATTGAAATTTATGCAAGTCATTAACAACAATAAGGCCTGAAACATGTAATACCAATGCTGATTTTTTCTAAATATAACTAAAAGTATATATGTTAAACTGAATTTGACATGCACGTTATATGCGATTGGAGAAGAATTATTACCTAGGTGAACAGTGGAGAGTGAATGGTGAACTGTAAAAGGCGAATAGTGAATGGTGAACTGTAAAAGGCGAATAGTGAGTGGTGAACTGTAAAAGACGAATAGTGAATGGTGAACAGAAAAGGGTGAATGATGAATAATAAAAAATTGAAAAGTGAACAACACAAAAAAGGAATGATGAACAGTACCTGCGGACAGCTCCTATGAACAGTAGTCGTGAACAGCTCCTATGAACAGTAGTCGTGAACAGTACTATGCCAAGTAGCTGTGAACAGTAACCGTGAATGGGTGAATAGTGCCTCGTACCCTAATTTTGTGCTTTCAAATTTAATTGACATGCCCAATACATTATCCCAATAATTCATTTAAATATGACATTAAGTTAATAATATCGATATAATGTTAGAGATTAGACACCAAACCTTTCTGCTCGTGAACCTTTTCGCTCTCCACCTAGCTCACGCCTCTCCTCTGTTTGCTAATCTTTCCCCTCTCCACCTCCAGCCTGCCATCACTCAATTCTCAATTTCCTAGCATGTCCAAGTTTGTATGCCTCGGTTTCAAATTTAGTTTCACTTTTGATATTTAAACTCAGTTCTTAATTTTTGTCTCAATCTCCAACCTACCCAAAGTTGTATATTTTGATTAAATTGTTAATCGTCCAAATTACCGCAACCTTCAGATTGAATGAAGATTTTTCGAGAGAGTCATAAGTAGGAATTCTTTTTTCCCACAACATTTTTAACTCATCAATAAGTGGTTTTCATGAATACGTTCAAACACTTCCTTGAAGACTTAGGACCAGAAATTAACATAGCAAATTAAATTCTTTTTTCATGCACAAAGAAGGTGACAAATTATACGGCCATACGACTATAGGCCATGTGCTATGTGGAATACTTGATGCTCCAAATGGGTTTAATCCATCTGTTGATGGGCAAGACATACACTGCGAATCTGCTTAGAAAATATTGGAAAACCTCTATCAAATTTTTGCCATGCTTCCCCGTCAGCGGGACGGCGAATTTCATCATCACTCACAAGTCTTTCTCCATACCACCTCATTTCTTTTGCAATAACTGGAGACATATAAAGTCGACGTAACCGCGAAGCCGGTGGAAAGCACTTGACCGCTTTACATGGTATCTTTTTGTTACCTTCGCTACTTACATATCTGGGTGTATTACAAACGGGACAAGTATCGAGATCTTCGTGATCTTTGTAGAACAGTACACAACTATACTCATAGGCATGTATGGTTTTATATTCCAAACTCAAGTTCTTCAAAATTAATTTGACATCTCGATAAGAATCTGGATAACTATTATTCTTTGGCAATATTTCTTTAGTAAGCCGCAAATGATCATCAAAACTTTTATCGGACCACCGATTCTCAACTTTAACCTATATATAAAAAAATATAATATAACATGACATGACATGAAAAAATATAAAAATATTAATAAACAACATATAAAAATAATCACCTGCATGGCCTTTAATATAGTTTCGAGCACGGTTTTATCACTATCTTTATATAAAGGCTTCTTTGCTTCACTTACAAGCTTATGATACTTATCATAAGCATCCTTTCCAAGAGTTTCAACTTCAATGTCCTCATCCATCATGATATGATCATTATCATGCCACTCGTTATAATCTCAAAAAGAAAAGCATTACAAAGTATATCCATAGTGGGATATACATTATCCTCCATCCCACCATTATCGACTGATAAATGATGACGTTCGCAGATTTCACCATGTGCGATCGAACTGGTATATTCTCGCATCATCCCTTTATCTAGTAAATGCCAATACATTTCATCCGGTGCTGATTTTTTTACTTTGCAACTTGCAACGATTACAAGGACATGAATGTTTATCCTCATTCGCATTTTGTTTGACAAATTGGATAAATACGATGATCCCCTCATGATAAAAATCATCGCCTCAGCTCAAATCCATCCAACTTTTATCAATCTTTTCATTTAAAGTACAAAAGAGATACCCATATGTTAATAAACGACATATATCCAACATATAAAGGGAGACACTTCAAATAAATAATTTAAGAATGTCATCCACACTTTTATCCATTTTCCAAAAAAATATATAGACGGTAATATATATAATTAAATAAAAAATAGGCGAGAGTACCTCAAATTTTTCCTTGCAAATACATTCTTATGTGACTAAGAATGACAAACGCTATGGCATATGCAACATATTCCCGTCATCCAGTTCGTAGCAGTCTTTTCCTTTACAAACACCAAAGAAGAACACTATTTTTAAAATGTAAAGAGACGACAATATTTATATTAAAATTATATTAAAATATAGGCGATAGTACCTCAAATTTAATATGCGTCTAAGAATGACTAACGGTATGGCATATGTAACATATCCATTCCATCAAGTTTGCTTCGATCTTTTCCTATACAAACAACAAAGAAGAACAATATTCTTAAAATGTAAAGAGAGCAATGTAAATAATTAATAAAATTACATTAAATTAAAGGGAAGAGTGTAAGTCCCTCAAAAAATTTCTTTAGAAACAATCTTATGTGACTAAGAATGAAAATGATTGTCGCATATGTAACATATCTACTTCATCCGATTTGTTTCGATCTTTTCCTTTACAAACTATATAAAGAAGAACAATATTGAAAACTAAAAAAATGAAGAATACAAAATAAATTAACAAATTGATATCTACCTCAAATTTTTTGACGGCTCCACGAATGAAAACTTAACTCATTTAACTATATATGAAAATACTTCAGCATGAAAAAGTGAAAAATAATCGTAATGTGAGTTGCACAATGATAAACTGAGAACTTACAACATGACTTGAGTTTGAAGGAGCAAAAACGAATAGTTGAACTAACGCCGAAAGATAGTAACAATTTAACAGAGCTATTTATCAAGTTTAGTTCTGAAACATATGCGACACTGATGTCAAACTCGGTTGCATATGTTTCGCCAACCAACTAATTTTTGTCTATTCACATATGCAACAGAGCATGACAAAGTCACTTACATGTGTATCATCCTCAACCACCTTCATTAAATTGAGTATTTAAGTTTCGATACATAAGCGATTGAGTTTGGCAAACTCGGTCGCAGATTTCATCTTTTTAACTACTTATCATTTAATGTTTAACGTTACAAATAACAAGATTATTTTTTTGTTTGGTATCATATGCAACTGAGAATGACAAAGTCACATATGGATGTATCATCCAATTTCGACTCATACGCGATTGACTTGGGCAAAATCAATCGAATGTATAGTGTTTTCAAGTAGATATCAGTAATTTTTAAATACCTGTCATTTAAAATGCAACGTTCTGAAATAACAATTTTTTGTTTAGTCACATTTGCAACTGAGAATGACAAATTCACTTTCATATGTATCATCCAGTTTTGACATTATAGAACTGACTTTGGCTAAATCAGTCGCATTTAAAACTTCTCAATTTAATTTTGTCTAGTCACATATGCTACTTAGAATTACAAAGTCACTAAAATATGTATTTTCCTCAACTATTTTAGTTTGGACACATATGCGATAGAGTATGTTATAGTTAGTTGCAAATGTAGGCTACTCAACTATTTAATTCAATCTTTTGATATATTTAAAAATTGAAACGTTTTGGAAGAATACGAGAGTTACATGTAAATAATTATTTATCGTGTAAAAGACACAATTTATATGTTGCATAAAAGATATCGTATATGAGGATATATATGTGACACGAGTTGCATGTCGCAATTAAGAGAGTGTTGTATATGTTAACATACGCAAGTGCTGATTTTTGCTACAACAGCGCGTGTTGTCAATGTTAACACATGCCTCATTTCTTTTTGTCGCAAAAGCCTATATTGAGAAATTAGGAGTATGGCTTCTTACGGCCTCATTCTAATCTTTTGTAATATTATTATAAATATCTAGACCTAATTATTTGTAAAAATAATGGCGTTTGAATGAGTTGGTTCTAGAGAGACATGTAAATTTTGTAAGACATAAGAACGTAATCGTGATCGTTGATTTGATTAATTTGATAGTTGAGATTAAAGTTGGTTTTTAATTAATTGGGCTATTAGATTTGCAAAAAACACGGGCGGTTGGTGATTGACGGTTACCAATATCAACTGTTGGATTGATAAAAATCAATAGCTGAGATGATGTCCTTTCGTCTTACTAAAAGATGTATGCCCTCCTAAAATCTTCCTCAGTTTGAATTGTTATAACTTTTACTGAACTAGATCAAATAAATTAGAGACGTGGTCATTTCGGACCGGCCACATTTTTCATAAAAGCACTTAATAATGGATTTGTTAATAGCTCAGATTATAAGTATATGTAAATAAATATTTTTTAATTACGTGAGGCAAAGTACAGAAAGAAAACAGACTTATATCAATGATTCTACATAAATTGAACAACGATCTAGGTAATTGAAGCTCAGACAGTCGTGCAAAGTTAATTTTGCAAGAGAATGAACTACATAATTTGTCTTCCCGCGAAGAACAACTAATTAAGATGTAGTATGTTATAATCTTCATAACAATATTTTTTGATAATTTCATATTTTGTTGTTTTGGCTTTTAAGGGTTTTGATACGTTTATTTTTGCTTCAGAGGGTTTCGACTTGATTGTTTCTGTCATCTGGAAATCTCACCCTCTTCTCCTTTTCAGTATTTTTTCTTTGCCTTACTCATTTCGAAGATTGTCTTACTTTTTAGATTTACTTTGAATTTGCATCTATCCTTTTTTTGATAGCGGTTAAACAATAGGTAGACATCTTCTAAGATCTCATTGCATGTATCAGACTCGAACAAGCCCCACGTCCAAAGGGCAAACAAGGAAGCAGAAAGCCTCCTGCAAAATCACAACCTCCTCGCACGGGGCGGGAAGAAAGACCTCCTCGCACAAGGGAGGAGCATCTCACAAAATATAAGATGATGCATCCAGGGCAACTCGAACCTAAGTGCTCTTGGTAAGAGCATGACCAGTAGACCACCATCCCTTCTGCAATTTGCATCGATCCTTTAATTTGCAATAATCTCTACATTTTAAAAAAAAATTCATTCGTTTTTCTTCCCACCTCTTTGTAGATTTTGGTTGCTATTAATATCGGATTCCATAACAGTAATGACATTAAAAGTAATGAATAGTGACGTTCTTATTGATTTTGTTACTCAATTATTAAATTTCAATGTTATTAATATTAATCAAAATCAAAGAAATTAAACATTAGAATATATATAATACACGTTTCAGCTGGGCTCGGTTACTCCCCTAGACCCGAAGGATATTAGGATCGGGCAACAACTCATGCATACTCCTAATCTCCTTTACAATATGAGGCTTTGGCTGATTGCATGGAGTTCTGCAAAAGCCTGCATCGTAGAAGGGCTGCCTTTCCTCATGGTCCTAAAGAATATTCAACCCCAAAGATAGATCGTAACAGTACATTTTGACTTATCGTGGGAAATGACACTCCAATTGAGGCCCCCATGGATGTAAGAATCAAATAAAAGTTGTTGTTTTCTTAATTTCCTGTCCTCTAGAGTCTAGGGATACATGTTATTGAATCTGATCAATTGAATCATCTGACCAAAGCGTAAACTGAAATAAGTATTAACAGTATATTTTAGTACCCATTCTTCATTATTTTGAATTTTTGATTGTATCTTTGCATCATTCAGGCATTCTTAAAGATAAAACTCATCATTTAACTGGTCTGGTTTTGCATCATTAGGGTTAAGTCTCATGACAATTGACATCAGTAGTGTGAGACTCAAATTATAAATAATTAAGATTCATAATCACATTATTTACTTGCATGGTGAATTGGTGATCATTGTGCGTGTGGTAGATATACGAGACTTAATCATGCCCATCTGTTGTGCCAACGCCTATGCCTGCCACTAGTTATCGCCATTTCTCCTCTTTAATTGTGTTGGACTCGTTCTCTCTCTACGAAAACGCATTTGTTGAATTGTTTTGTCAACCACTTTAAAATTAAAATTCTGATTCACAAAAAATATAAACATATTACAAGGCTTGACATGTGAATTGAAGTTCAATCTGATAATCCTTAACAGTATTAGTTATTACTCCATCAAATACCAATCAAGTCAACCGGCTTCCTCAACATACATGCATATGAACTGGATGACCATTTGGAGTTCGATCAAAAAGACTTCAAGAACAAGCCCCAGTAGTTTAGTGCAACCAAACATTAAGCTCCAATACATGCAGTCTCACTCTAGAAGTTAATGTTATAGTTGGAGGTAGATGAATGTTTCGACTTTCAGTTTAAGAGTTTGTTCATATCCAAAACTGCAAACCACTTTAACTCTGTTGTGGTGCGGTCTTTAAGGAGGGGTAGCTGTTGCAGCTGGTACGTGGAGCGGACGTGATATGAGAGTGACTTATCATCAGACAGAAGGGATATGGAATTTAATTCAACCTGTTCTCTCTATGATTTCATTACTACCATGTGTCCATTTCTTCCTCCAAGTAAAGCATCTTTATTTTAGAGTATGAGACAAACACTATGCTTGTAAGTCCTAGGCCAAATGTGCTTAGTGTCTCAGTGCCAAGATATCAAAATCGAAAGGAGCAACGAGAGGACATATTATTTACGAATTTCAATTCAAAAGAAAACAAATATAATGATGTGTACCACCGGCCACCACGCAAGGATTAATGTAACTGACTAGTACTAGCAGTGTACTCCCTCTGTCCCGCTAAGTTTGTTCACTTTCCTTTTTTAGCGTCCCCTAATGTTTGTCCATTTTCTTTTATTCTCCACCACACATTTTACTTTTTCACTCATTTACTTATTATTCATTTATTCTCAACCACACATTTTATACCTTCTTTCTATCTTAATTTGCGTGCAAATGGTGCTTTTGAACAAACTCAGCGGGACGGAGGGGAGTAGTTTGTAGTTAAAATTACTCCTAAACAAACTAAACCCAAAACAGCATTTTGTTGTGGTTGACCGTTATGAAGTATGATTTGACTTTACTTTTGACACAACCAACTTATCATTCACGCATAACAAAGGTCAAAAGTGGATTTTCAGAAACAATTTACCTTGGATTCCACACTTAGTGGTGTCCTAGGAGTGTAGAGGGGCATGATAATATGGTCTGAAGTTGGAGTTGCTAAAAGTCAACCGTAGCTACACACCTGAACATTTTCATTGAATTCCATGATAATCGCCTTATCGGTGCTTATGGACATGGAGTGTTTTTTACTACTAAATTCCCTGTTTTTGGACATGGAGGGTATTTCAGTAAATTTTGTACATTTATCAAAATACTTTTAGACAGTATATCATCGTCTGTCAAAAAAGATGGACATTTTTATTCAAAATCTAATTAGTACACCCGGACAATCGAGATGTCTAGCCGAATTCCATAATCAAAATGAAAATTTGAAATGAGAAAACTCCTCAAATGAACTTTTGAACTGAGAATAACTCCTGAATAGTAAATTTACAGCTCACATATTACAAAAGGAATACAGGAGAGCTGAGTTAGAGAGAAACATACTCCCTCCGTCCCATTATGAGTATCCTATTTCCTTTTTGGATGTCCCAAAAAGATCTTCTCATTTCCTAAAATAGAAACTTTTTTATCTCTACATTTACACCCTCTTTCATACTTTTTATCCCATTCATTCTCTTTCTTACTTTTTATCTCACATTTTTCAATTTTCTTAAAAACCGTGAAAGTTCTCAAATGGGTCACTCAAAATGGGACGGAGGGAGTATAAATTTTGTGAGACATATATAAGGACGTAATATTGACATTGATTCGATTAATTTGACGATTGAGATTAAAAACACACGGACAGTTGGTAATTGACGGTTATCAATATGGTTCAATTTAAGTAAAATATATACTCTTTCCGTCCCATTATATTTGTCTATTTTGATTATTTTATACTTCACAAATAATCAAAAATATGGACAAACTTTGTAGGACGGAAAGAATATTAGTTAAGTCTTTAAAGTTTAACCTCTATCAAGCGAGTTCTCCTAATATACAAAAACCACTTATGAGGGAGTGGCTGATGTGAGTGTGTGATCATTAAGTGGCGCAGTGGGTATGGAGAAACTCGCACATGAAAAGACTAGATGCAAAGCAACAGCAATTTTCTTAGAAGTCATGATGGATGATGATGATGTCTTTTCCAATATCTCTATGAAGCATCACATCTATATTTTACAGAATCATTTTTAGATCATTTATTATAGTATACGTTAAACCGAAGAAAAGGGCTTCTAGGTGCTCTCTTTTTGATATATATGTGGCATCAATATCTTTCTGTGCATCAACATCTCTTGCATCCAACTCCCCGGACCTCGCTCTGCTCCCATCTGTGGAGTTGACCGGGCTCTCACCCTCTCTCTATCAGTCTCTCTAGCATCTAAATGGCGGAGCTCATCCAGTGGTGCTTATCAAGGGGTTTCTTTACATATGTTTTTGGCATTCTGTCCACCTCCAGATTTGGGGACTCTTTACATACACAGTATATTTGTTTGGCTTAGCATCATACCTTATAGTCTGATATTATTGCATCTAGGGTTTCTTACATCATATCGACGAAGCATGTTTCTTTGAACTCTTCTAGCGGGTTTACACACTTAATTTCACCCACACATGATTCTAGGTAGAATCTACCCCTGATAATGAGTGCAAATGAAAACATTTAATTTGGAGGTGGATATAGTGCCAACAGATGTGTGTTTAAAGATTCTCTTTGTTAAACACTCTCTTGACATGTTTATTCAGTTGCAGGAATCATCTTCCCTATGATCGATCCATATGAAGTCAGTCCGAACTCCGAAAATCATATACTTACTTATTAAGCCTGACCTTAATTCAGGTAGAATCTCTATCACGTTGGTTCTTAATCATGCATAGTCTCATGATGTTTAATCATGTTATCTACCTTTGTTTCATTATGCTTGGATTATCTGTGCCTAATTTCTCCTGTGAAAGAATGATGAATCATTATCAACTAAATATTTTGGCACAGTCAAGCAATGGTTACATTTAAATTTACCCGATTAGTATTTGATGAACCTTGTAAATGCCTATGCGTGTTGATTTTTTGTTCTTTGCAGCTCACACTAACATTTTGTCGACGCTGTTTTTGCCAATTCTTAACCTTATTGTGGGGTTGGGAGTATCGGTAGGTTTACCCCGGATGTACTTGTCATTTAAGAGAAGTGCTTAGTTTCAAATTATCATCATGCAAGACCGTTTGCTATTTAGGTATGTATCCTCTTTCAATTCAATGCTTATGTGGAAACAAATAAGTCTCATGGTTTTATGTGGAGAAAATTTTATCCAATATGTTGCTTCTTTCAAATAGAAACTTAAACAAGTACAATACCTAAATTGGATAGTGCACCCTGCTATGATACTAACTAGATAATTTCTTTCGCTTAAAAAAACTAACTAGATGATGTGTACAGCGAACAATTTAAGTAGTATCAACCTACTTAGTCGAACTTTTTAATGAAAGATGTTAGGCCATAACACTTGTAAACCTGAATTGCAAATGATGGGAAGCTTGTCGTAGTAAATTTCTAACCTAAATTTCTGAATGGGGGTTGAGTGTTGTGCTATGTATTGTGAAGCAGTTGATCCTGTCACTAAATTTGCTATTTGGCCTTGTCTCTACTCAGGTTCTGGATGCATTAGAGGGGAGAGAATATATCTGAGACTAGTACCTGTATTGCAAAGATGGTGATCCTGTGAATTATACTCTGTGGTGCAGTTTGACTACAAGCTTTCTATTGTTTCAAGTGTATACACTTCGCATCGTTTTCTTTAGTTGCAAACTCCGTGAAATATTATCAATAGACTTCTGCACAAACGGAGACATGATAAAAAAGTGAATACTTCATTCCAATAAGGCTTCATAAGCTAGCTTATGGCTCACCGGACACCAGGGCCCAAAGTGAACTTCCACAAAGGAGTGGTCAGTGGTGCTATACCCAGCAAGCCTTTCTGCATGCGTAGAGGTCCAAAAAACAAAAAAAACACTCGAGTTTTAGTAAGATAAAACAAATTAGTCAGAGGTATTTTAGTAATTTCGAAGAGATGTGAAAGTGTGCGGGTTGTTAGAGGCATTGATGAAGTAATTAAGGGTATTTTTGTCTTTTTGGGTTTCGAAATGGATATATTAGTAAATTGAACGTAATGACGTAAAATTGTGTGGGTGGTCTGGGATTGAGGGAGTTGAAGGATATTTTTATCTTTCGAGTCTGCCAATGAATATTATAGAAGTTTCTCTGTTTTCTACAAGATGACATAAAATTGCGTGGGCCGTTTAAGAATTGTAGAAAGAAATCAATGACATTTTTGTCATTTGAGCTTCAATGCATTTGGCATTTTCCTTCAAAAAGTTAATGATTTTGCCAATTGGGTCGAGTTTCTTTACGATCCATTGTATATTTACATATAAAAGTGTACCTGTTTGCACTTTTGATTTGATTATTTGAATGTTCAATGTGCATTTTTTCAAAAATAAGACAAAATTTATGTACAAAACGAAAAAATTTGATGTTGTAACTTTGTTTTTAGTGTGTTCTTGATTAGGTTCAATTTTATAGAGCTTGTAAACCTAATTTTCAGAAAACCTAAGCTAAAGACCCTTAGGTTTTTATGTGGTTATATGACTAGTGAACTGGTCTTTACTCCACGGTGAACTTCGTCTCTAGAGTTCGATTAATTATGAGAAAGTTGAACGAAGTTTGAACAATGAATTACAAATGAAGGAGATGAAGTAATTCACGCGCCTTGCGTGATTTATATCCAACCATTGGATCATCATCCACTCGATCTCAGCCACTCGTTTGAATCTCAGCCATCTGATCCGCCCTTTCAATCCAGTACTCCAGGATTCTCCACACAAGACCAGCCACGTCATTTAAACCAAGCTCTATTAATCCACGTGTTTAGCAGTCGCCACGTCAGCAATCAACCCATTTTCCAAATTGACTCAGTTGACCAACGCAGCATCTCATCCTCAATTTCAGGCCCAATCATCTGGATTTAATTCACATTTTTTTTGATTCAAGATGAGTATATTTCATAGCAAAAGATATTACAAGTCGTGCAAATGAAACATAACCGAAGGGACATATCCTAAGACAACACTACGTCGAGGAAGTCTCGTAAATGCAATTTGTAGAGCAGGCCATGATCGGCGCCATCCCAACGAACTCACCACAGTCCAGAACCCATCAGACTCGAGAAGACACTCCGAATCCAAGACAAATACCGAGAGGGCAGCAAGACCCAGAAATCAGGAAAAAACCAAGGCAAGGGTCACGAGCTACAAGGCCCTGGCAGGGGACACAACCATCAAAGTCCAGGCAGGGGACACCAACACAAGTCCTAGCCCAACAGGCCCATCAGGGCATCAAAGCCCAGCCCACGAAAAAGGAAACTCTAGCACACTTTCATCCTCAGCCGCCAACCATCCTCACGCCGCCGCCGTCCCTCTTCACGCCGTCCATCCACACGCCCCATCCTCACGCCGCCGACCCACCTTAAACCACCGTCCATCATCACGCCGCCGCCGAGCCCCAATCTCGCGCCGCTCCATCCACGCATCCCCAAGCCTCAGCCGCCACACCACAACCCTCGCACTCCGTAGATCCGGTCATCTCGGAATCCAGCCGCCCTCCCTTCGCCGTCCGACTCTCACATCCCATCGATGCTCATCCCCGCGACCCCCCCGCGACGCATGCCACCACCAGGCCTGTAGCCGCCCAGAAGCTTGGATGGACGACCAAGCTGTGGATCATCCACAAGGGCCGCCAGCCATGGAGTGACCGAGCACCCGGGAGTCACAGCCAGACAACATCGCTCAAACACCACCACCCGCACGAAAACCCCCAAAAAGGGAGCAGAAAAGCAAGCACCCAAGCTTGACAAACAGCTAGCACAAGGCTAGAGGAAGAGCTAGCCCAGAGGCTAGAGCAAAGAAGGAGGACAACCTCCATTATTGAAGGGAAACGCAGCAAGGAAAACCTAGAGAAACAAAGGAAACAAACGTGGACGGAGGAAGACGGACCTCCTCCCCGAGAGGAGGGGTGTCTTCCCCACCCGAACCGGCGAGAATCAAAGGAAGTTCCGAGAGTGTTTTACAGGAGAGAGAATCAATTGGATTTAATCCACATTTGAAAAAGTGTAAATAGTAACTTGCCACGCGAGGTAGTAATGATCTTGCGGCTAGATGGGATTCATCGAAAGGTAAGTTAAACTGTTAAAGGCTGATGGAGGTTTTTTGAGGACATTGGCATACTTATTGAAAAATTTACCGCCATGAACTTGGCATTAGGAATGGTCGTCAAGAATGCAACAATTACTTTTGAAACATGTTTCCATGGTGATTACACCAAGAATAGAGTAGTGAGACTCTAACAAGAAGGATAAAACAAAGTTGCTAGGAACTAATCATCTTACGATCTTATTTTGAAAGATGAATTTATTCATTCAAAGCTCGGACTTCTTCACTTTCCTTCTTTTTGAGTTCATCCTTGTGGATTATATGATGAAGGAGAAGCCGTAGGCCTGAGCATATGCATGATTTTGAAATGCATTTGTTCGATTATTAACACTAGTAATTGGTGCACATATAATATGTGCGTATAAATATTTTCGTGTTATAAGAGAATATAGGTAAAGGTATGTTTTGATAATTAATAAAATGCGGAAAAGTAATATGGGGATATGAACCGTGGCTTCAAAAGAAACCGTCGATTCCACTCCTTGCGTTTTATTAATCGAAAGATACCCACCGATAAGGCAGAAACTAACACATAAATCGCAAGTTTGAAAGCCAGGAAAGTTTTTCATCAAGGATAAAATTACACTCTATATCATAAATTCATATATAGCTATAAAAAGAATCTGACCTTGAGCACAGGTTCTACTTATGCAGATTGCAACTAATTTATGTGATAAATATAAATAAAACTCAGACCAAGAATCCATCAGGTTGATGGATTGCCGCTTGGCCGTCTATGCTTCACACTGATAATTGGCATGTTAATTACAGAGGCCTTGTGCGACGCCCTGCTGCTCTTCCACAAATCCGAGCATTCTTAGGGATGGGATACTCGTCCCTCCAGGATCTTGCAGGGGAGTAAACACGGAGGTAGAATTGCTGTCCTAGGTATTGCCTAGCCCAGAACTCGGACCGCACGTTCCACATGCCTACATTGTCCAATGCGATTAAAATAGCTGTCCATGAGTTAGGGTACACCTGCATTCATCAAAAAGATTGCAGTCGGTTCCATTGGCTTGATATGTTCTGTTTCAGCTCAAGGTTCTAATTACAGTAGTTGGCAGAATTTAGTTAGTTACCTGAGTTGTGCTCCTTGCAACTGCATCACGGAGATTGTACTGGCCACGGCTGGACTGTGTCCACTTTCCACCATCCATTCTGCATTTGAAAACTCAATATCAATTTGATTATCCGATGAGAAAATTATGAGAATCGGAACTGTGTTTAAGTGCATACCCAACGACCCAGAATTGGTATCCATCAATGTGATAACTCTGGATGATGTTCTCAGGGTTCTCAAATATTATCTCAACAAATGATCTGAAATCAGCTCCCATAACCGAGGTGTCTGTGTACAGTGCTCTACCAGTGGGGTAATCAGAGATGCTTCCAACACGGAAAACACCACTGATGTTAAAGTAGTCAGCTATCTTAAGAGGCGTATCAGCAGGGACAAAAGAGACACTGTTGATTCCGTATCGTTGCTTTCCATTCACTTGACCGTGAGAGCTGGCGAGCCTGATAGTTCTGGAAGGCTTGATCATCCCGTAATGGTATGACCCCTGAGGATTCGGCCTAGGACCACTAGCTGCCAGATCAGTCCTGCAAGAAAAGGATCACATGTCTCATTGACATCATCCCAGATTATAAAAATTGGGAACTGATGGATTTAAAATTCATTTATCATACTTGATGGCACGAGCCTGGTTGAGAGACCAGTCGACCTGAATGGTCGGTCCACCAGGTATCTGCCCTGAAACAGGACCAGCCGAGTTGCTGTACCGAAGAGTTCCAGTTGTGGTAAGCACCTTGGTGGTGAAACGAGTGGAAGCCACAATGTAAAAGTCCTGAGCTGGCTGATCAGCTGTAACTAGAACCGAATACGACTGGCCAACATGCACGTCTATTGAAGAGAAAACAGTTTGCTGAGTATGTGTTCCCTCCACCTCAACTAACTTCATCTTGTGGCCTTGAATTCTGAAGTTGAGAGAATTCTGGAGGCCAACATTAGATATCCTAAACCTGTATGTCTTTCCTGCAACACATTATCCAAACAAACTTCACACTCGGATCCCGAATGAAGCTCAAGTTACAGCACAAGATCATAATCACACGAATTACCTTGTTCAACTGTAAAGGATGCGCCAGAGGATCGTCCATTAATGAGGACTGCATCTGGGACTGGCAGTTTGTGGCCTCTGTCTAAAGTCTTCTTTAATGTCTGCATTACCACAAAAACTTATATTGAGTTCAAGGGGCATTAGCTTACAAAACCAAATTGCTTACTCATGCATCCAAGACAACATCAAATGCAAGCTGCTAAAGCATGGAATTTAAGGCTACAATCTAAATATAGAGATTAATCTTAATTATTGCTTGGTTGGCTCCCTTGGCTCACATCCCAAAGCAAATCCAAGCTACTGGGGATGGTCAAAATCTATGGTAAAGTAAAAGAGCAGAGGCTTAAAAGTCAGGCAAGTAAGAAACAAACAGTCCAGAGCCAGCTGCCATTGACACAACACAACAGTATGTTACGCACTTTTTAGTTAGTAAAAGCACTAATTGATACTTGAAATCTACTACATGTCATACCGACATTATGTTAAGAATCATTCATAACTAGCCCTATTGGTCCCTCCCAACTGCCCACTATTTTTCCACAAAAGGGTCTTAAAGTAAAACAGTATCAAAATTCAAAAATTCAAATCTACTTGAAAAAAGGCAAGAGTATGGTGGCTGGTTGGTTTGTGAAGAAAACTTACACTGTGGTTGGCCTTGTACCAATCTCCAATGAGAACGGTGTAATCGTTAGCCGGTGGGTCGAATGGAACCGGGATCCTGGGCCTGCTGAGGATCCTGATACCACCAAAACCTCCTGCCGCCTTGTGAAATGCAAGTGAAGGGAAGTAGTAAAAGCTACCAATCTGATCCTTCACTTGGAGAGTGTAGGTGTAGTTTTTGCCAGGTGGGATTGGGCAAGTTGTGCCGTAAACACCATCTTGGAATGAGTTCCTTCTCTGTTGAATTCCGTTCCTGTTGACAAAGCCATGCCATTGTTAGGGTAAAACATATTTGAACATCAAGAATCATTGAATTGTACAAAATGTAGTTATTGTTGCCAGCGCCAGCCCATAATGTTTGGAGAGGTTAGATACAACGAACATGATAATGCATTTAATGTGTAGGTGGTTCATTGTGTGATTAGCAATAGTACTCCAACATTTGAATTGTATTATAGTTTCAGGGAAAAAATCAATGAAGCTTGACTGAGTTTCAGCAGTTGGATCATCACAAAGACACCCTAGCCAAAAGGACATGACAGTGTTCATGGCTTCTTGCTTGCCGCATGTTCAGACACATTCAAATCTTTGCTTGAGACTCGGTGATTACTAGCTAAATTTTAAATATCACTAGATCTATGTCAGTTATCAATAAATAAGCAAGTAGCAGATCATCAAAACTCAATCAAACACAGAGCTTAACTTCAGTTAGTTTCCTGATATGCTAGTTGATGATGTAAGAAACAAGGAGTTTGAGCAAAAAAGTTACCAGGAGATGAGGAAAGGCTCAGGGAGGCTGTTGAACACATTGATGATGAGATTATCGTTGGTTACTGAGTAAATGTCAGGTCCAGGGAATTGTCCATTGATTAGAATACCCTGCATCCCAACATCAAGAATAAGATCAACAACATTCAGCACATATTGAAGGCTAAAAAAGAACAACTGAGTTGAAGAGATCAATATGAGAGTAAGTGTATTTACCTGCTGCCGAACACCCAGAGGATAGATGTCACCATAAGTGACATTCCAGGTGAAGAATTTGTAGGGATCCTCAGCCCCAACAATGGCGAATACACCAAGGAAACAAACCAATGCCGCCAAATGGAGCGGCATACTTACTCCCAAAAAACTTGGCAACAAACTTTGCACTAAAGGAAAGAAGTAAAGGACAGAAAAAAAAGAGCAAGTGAGAGAGAATTTAAAAGCAGAGGTTGAGGTGGTGGGGAAGTCTAGAAAGTTGTATGCACAATTTATATGCAATTTAACTTCACAGTTCACACCACACCATTCCACTACACAATTCAAAGTCACAATTTGCCATACAAAAATTCAAAAACAGTAATATAACATAAATGAACATCTAGCAATGATTTTTAAAGACAATTACTTAAATCCCGATCCACAAACATCTTAACAACACTAAACACAGTCGGTTTTCATGGTGTCGGTGGTGGGGTGCTAAGGTTTTTGTCTGGGTGTATTTCAACTAGGCACATGGGGATTAATGCAACCAAGTATCAGACTAGAAGAGTTTTTTAAGACACGTACAAATTATCTAACGCCCTCCGGTAGCTTCCACTGTGCTTCCTTTCATCTTGCCTTATTTTCTACTCTGGCTACACAATGAGTTGACTAAAATGTTAAATTAGGTGCTTGTTCTCGCAGCATGTGCTGACTGCTGACTGAACCTCATCACGTCTATTGTTTATTTTCATCACTTTTCTTCCTTTGATCCCTCCATGATAGCCGCACAAGATTTGGTAAAGATGATAAATAGATAAATAAATAAATAAATAAATGAATGAAAAGGCTATAACGCGTTGTCATTTTCTTTATTACCTTTGTCACAAGCTTAGACGTCACTCACTCGCTTTCAATAATATGATGGACCCGGAAGCCAGCCTGGCTGAGGCTGCACTTGTTCCAGCCATAACATAATCCTATCCACTGTTGAGAACACTAGCATTTGTCCATACAGATTATTAGACAAGATTAATGACGTAAAATAAAACACAAGCAAGTTAACCGCTCTGTAGTAGATAGCTACTTGTACTTCAGAACCAGTGATGCTTAGAGATTAACGCGTTGACATTGAAGATGGAAATACCTGGTGTGAGTTTAAATTCCTTGATATTAAATGCTCAGATCTCAATGTCTGGGTTCTCATTCGTACTCTGCCCCCTAAGTGTCATTAACAAGAGGATATAAGTGCATGTGATCATGTTCGAAATTACTCAAAATATGATTGATCCAAGACTGATAAAATAAAATTACCAATGAATATACCGTGCACAGGCAATAACCGGGATGAACCAAAGGCTTGGAGGTTGGGAGAACCGCCCATCACAAATGACATCGGTGCACCTATTCAACATTCAATGATTCTGAATCAATAATAATGTCAATGACGCAACAACAAAAGATGATGAACTAAAACATATAATGTGATGGTCACGAGAATCATGTTAGTGTATATGCAATTCTAATAGTGAGCATAAATTAAGAATTAAACACTGTCGGCAAGGGAGATTGGATTTAAACAAGAATGCATGGCAGACAGGGCTCAAACATCAGTAAAAGTATAGCAGAATGGACAAAATTGTATGGAAAATGGCAAGCCTGATGAAATGTTTTGCTTTGACCATGGCCACACAAACAGTCAATCAGTTCAGAGCTACCTAAGATGCAAGTAAAGAAACCTGTACAGCATCTAAGGTAACAGTAATCTTTCTCAGTCAATTAGCTACACATGGTGATATAGAATGATGTGAATTTAAGCTTAGCTTCTTAGTACATTTGTGAAAATAAACAAATCCAGCAGGAATCTTTTGAAGGCGGGAACATAGGCAAACACATGTATGTAGCTTGGATTTACAAGGATAGTTGTGTTCTTAAGCAAACTCACATTGCTCCAGCATGTGGCATTATTGCAAATGCAGTCATCTATGCAATTCGGTCCGCAGTTTAATATTTCAAATTACCGAGTTCCTCTTATCACATGGCTATCAATTAAGCAAGCGAGAGGACCGTCAAATAAAAAGACTATTAAATCCGCACAGGATGGATGCACGAAATGATTTCTACTAGGCAGCATTGCTTTAGCAAAATTATCAGCTACCTACAAAGACAATTTTCGCGCAAGTTATTCAAATACCTCAAACGAGGAGTGCAAGTTTGGCATAATCATCGGACGATATAATTATAGGGTGTGCAGCATTGCTGGTAGCAAGACCAAATATGAAACTTATGAAAGTTAAAATCAAGAGGCATGTGGGGCACACCTTGTCCAATTAGTTGAGCTGATCTGCTTGATTACCGGGCTAATTATAGTACTTTATAACTGAAAAAAGTAAATCAAGAAGGATCAGCAAATATTCGAACACAAGCAAAGGCTATGCCAACTATGTTTCTACCAAACTCCATAAAAGCAAGTAGTAAGTGTATATGAAAACTGACAAGTGACAACTTGTGAAAATAACTACAATTTAAATATTTAGCAGTGAAGTTTCTTTAAGCAAAAAACTCACTCTTCAGATGAGAAATTAGATACCTTAACTTTCGTAGCCAAGCAGAGGACATGGACATGGCAATATTTTTTACCTTAATTTGTAAGGTTTGGCACATGTATAGTTGGGAGTGTGCTGTCCAATCAGTTGTGCAATCAGCAATGTTCTAACATGGCTTGTTGCAATGTGTAAAGAGTTAGAGGCTCTTGGGAAGACACTCCTTTGGTCAGTATAAATATAAAACTGTAAACTGGAATATGAAAGCAGCATCTGCTCACCAAATTGAAGTTTTGAAATAGTAGCACTGGTGGTTCAAGAAGTAAAACGGTCTTCTCCGCTCAGAAACAAATTTTAACTTCCAGCTCATCAAATAAACATTTGAGCGGCAGACAGCATCCACATTCAACGTAAATGAAGGTTTTGATGCAGTGCAGCATAGCAGCCATGGGATTTGACGAAGAGAACAGGAACATAGGGTATAAACTGCAATGACATTATGATGCTTAATGTAAAAATAGTAAACAAGCAAGCTTCAGAAACAACACAAAAATAAGAACTAAGAAAAAAGAGTACCAAAATATTATCTAAGTAATGTCAAAATATCGAACTACTCTAGTCAAATGCTGACATATTCAAGAGTCAAGACACAAACACATTAACCATGAGACATCACATGCAGTCAGCACCCAGTTGATGGGCAGATGGAGAACTACATAAGACTCTAGTATGCTAAAGGCATCAGCTTAAATGTAGTCATGTAGATGAAGCTTGCGTTCTGCAAGCTAGACTATACTTCTCTGAAGCAGAGAGTACAGAAAGTGCATCCACCTAGGGGTAAAGAAACATGCAATTCTACATGTTAATAAACAGAACTTATCCCATGGACCATAATCAATACGAGCTACTTAACATGCATTTGAAACATGGCAAGCTCTATCTAGGATTCGACCAGACTTGTGGACTCAACTGAAGCAGGATAAGGCATATGGCATGAAAAGTTTTATGATCATTCGCCACTGAGGAAAAACTATGATACTGTATAATATTTTCCTAACCTAGTTAGATGGAGAATAATGAAATTATGAAACCAGAAGGAAATAAGAAGGGCAAACTAGTACATATAGTGTATAACCTGATGTGTCACTTTGCAAGATGTTCAGAAAATGGTTTCAGCATTATCATATGCATTTATGGCTGGTGACAACTTTGTTCAACTCCACATTCAACACTGTAGCACCACCATCAAGGGCCTTAAAGATACAAACTGTACACGCTCTTTCTTATTGAAGATTATTTGCGACCTCCTTCCAAGAAGAATTAAGATGAGCAGCACATTTTAATCCCACAGGTGGAACACCCCACAATATTATCCATCCAATCATTTTTACATTGTATCCACTGTCCTCCCAAATAAAACTTTGTAAGAAAAAACTGTCATGTGTATACCATATTGGAAACAAGCATAAACTACAATTTGGAAACAAGCATAAACTACGATTTGGAAACAAAGAAAGCATGAAGTGAAGATACTTTCTACGTGTGTATCCTAGCAGCCACACTTAGACGCTTGAGCATCTACAATTTTCTAATTTGAAACTGTTTCTAGTCACGTTTCCAACAAATCAACCCTACAACTTGCATCACATAAGCAATCACAAATTCACAATGAAATGCAGAAGGACAAAAGACAAGGGTTGAAATGCATGATTTCATTCCACAATAAAGTTCAGAGTAATGGAACTAATGAGTGCACAACCTACAGATAGTTCCACAGCGCAATAACAAGTATCTCAATGCTCTTAACAACCATAATACAAAACAAGTTTTACTTTTACAACCCAACTATACAAAAGTGCAGGAAATTACCATCAAACAAAACTCAAGTAAAAAAACACACCGATTTCGTGCTTAAAAATATATAGTCAGACAATATACAATTAACAAAACCCAATTAAGTTTATAAGTTCATGCTCCAAACAGAAAACAATAGGAACAAGACAAGTGACAGAGTATATTGCATTTGAACCAAGTACCTCTCGGCCGGGCGGTTCCTCACCAATAGCTGCGCAACACTGTATCTGAATCACAAATTAAGACCTCAATCATTATCAAAAGCACACATATTTCCCTCTCAAATTTCAAATAAGAATGCAAGTAACTTAAATAGCAACTTCATCAATTTTTAACTACAGAATAAGAATATACAATCAAACTAGCTTAACAGCAATCTGTTCAAAATGATTAAAAAGCTTTATCTGCATCATCATCACTCCGATCATACCCGTATAACACGATGATACGAAAAACGAGCCCCAAACCATCAAACGTAAAATTATAATTCAATAACCAAAAAAACGCGCGCCGAATCGGAAATCTAAACTTGGAGTATTCGGCTACCTGCTACTATAGAGTTTTAGGGCACAGACCAGTGCTATTTGCAGATGGCGCAGAGTCTAGGCGCGTTTGCGTTTTCAACCGCTCGCACTCGGGTTTCATGCGAAGGGATTGAGCCGAACTCAATCGGTCCGGTTTATTTATAGTGTGGTGCGGTTTTCCTGGTAATGAGTAATCGTAGTGATATTGCCTAGGTGCTTAGACGAACAATCAATTATATCTGTATCAGACGAAATCTCAATCGTTGATTTGATTAATTTGACGATAGAGATTAAAGTTAGTTTTTATTTAAGTTGGCGATTGAATTTGCAAAAAGCATGAAGTGGTTGAATTTGGTGTTTTTTACTATTGATCTCATTTGTTGGATGATTAAAAATTAATGATAGAGATTATGTCCTACCGCCTCACAAATATTTGATTGTCCTTCTAAATCTTTATCCAACAATGTTATATTTCTTTTTTTGATGGTGGAATTACAACGTGCACAAAATACATCGAGATTACACAACGATTGTTCATATCGAGTCCATAAGCAACTGAAGCACAGACCTAAAAGGTATCAACCACCGAGAGAGCAAGCATGATGTCAAGCTCAGCTCAAGAGAAGTAAACATCAAGAAGAAACAGACACCACTTTGAGGAGTAAGCATGCAGGTGAAGGAAACAGTCCAGCCCACTTTTCCAGCCCATCCAACCACACCCTGCAGGCCCATTATGTAAACATGCCCACCAAAAAAACCCTAGCAACCGCCCAGCACCTCCAACGCATCCACCGCGCCGCCAGCCGCCACCCGTTCTCAGCTGCGCCGCTCTGCGCTCCCACGTCTGCTCTTCTTCTTTGCAAGCTCGTCCACACTGACACGCCTCCTCCAGAAAACGATGCTTTCCTCCTCCATATTTGACATCCAATTCCAGATAAAGCTCCGAGCCTGCGCCAGAAGGAAAACCACCAACGGCTTGGAAAACCAATGGGGAGGAAAGCTAGGAACAACTTAGAGAAAAATACGGAAACTAAACCCTAAACCGGACGGAAGCTAGCCTTCCGCCGGAGCTTACAGAAAAGGAAAACCGAAAGGAAACCGGAAGGAAGCAGAAAAGGAAACGGGGGCGGAGGAGGAACAGCCACCTCCGAGGAGGCCGGCCTCCCCAGCCCAGATCTGAAACTCGTACGGATGGCTTTTTAAAGAGAGGCTGGAGCAAACTCGTACAGATGGTTTTCCTCCAACAATGTTATATTTCAATCATTCATTTTAGGAGTGCGTATCTAGTGGATCCACCCAAAATGGTGGATCTATGAGTCTCCATCTGGACCACAGGTTTGATAGATCTGAGTAATTCGTCGGAGTGAAAGCGAGTAGGGATTGAATTCTTTACTTGAGCTATTTGATTTTGGATTTGTCTCTTGAATCTGGGATTAGTTAGGGTTTCAATTGAATCGGATGAGCTTCTGCATGCTGAATTTGCTGGCTATTCGGTCTCTTGCATTGCATTCTAGTAATTCAATTAGAAATTAGATCCAGTTGCTAGGAATTGAATTCTGGTAGTGAAACTGAGGGTGTTGATTAAAATGTGCTTGTGATTTTGCCTATGTTGATTTTTGGTGAGTTTCTAAATTTTGGTGTTATGCAGATGCTAAGAGAATGGTTGGGAGGAGATTCAGTGATCCCTCAGTGCAGGCTGACACGAAGCTGTGGCCATTCAAGGTGGTTCCGGGGCCAGGTGACAACTTGCTTGGCAAATTCGCGACGTGGATCGAGGAATACATACGATGAAGAGGCGTAGGCAGGTGCGAGGAGTAAATTTGCTTAGTTGGTGTGTGCGTGTGATGCGGATCCAGAAGAGCAAGCAAGAGATTGAAACCGAGTGTTTTAGAATGCTGTAAAATGAAATCGTTTGCATTCAAAACTTGCATTTCTAGTTGCATTTTACATGTGCATTTTCTAGTTGCATTTTACATGTGCATTTTCTAGTTGCATTTTACATGTGCATTTTCTAGTTGCATTTTACATGTGCTTTTAGAACTTGCATTTTAGTCTCTTTTCCCCATTTTTGTATAAATGTAGAAGGGTTTCAGTAGGGTTGAGGCTTTTAGTAAATATGGTTGGAGTCTATGTAACCACATTCAAGAGCTCAACAAAGAGTCCAATGATACATGGTTGGAGTTTAGTAGGGTTCACAAAGTTCTAGATTTCATAAATAGGGTATAACATATTACATTATGGGAATGAAAATTGAAAAACGAGTTCATCAGTTGCGTCCTAAAAACATAATCAAATTTTTTTGATTCACACTTGCATTATTTCTCTGCGTAAAATGTATAAAAATTTTGTGCACCACACTAGCATTGTTACTTTGTGCCCCAAACATAGGAATCAATAGCAACAACAAGGCGCATGTTTCAAATGTTAATCAAAATGCTCAATTCGCCAAATACATCCCCACTAATAACACGAATTCGGGTTCTAAGTTACATGTTCACAATTTTAGCACTGGCTCTTAATATTAAAACATGTTCCAAACCGCCCGTACAAACCAAAATACAACATATTTTACAGACCAAGCATTGACCTATACACCAACAGCAGCATACACAACAACCCCAATCTCCTTCGCAACCACAACAACAACAGCAGCAACTCATTTTTTTCTTCAGTAATTAACGGAACTCAGCACTTCAGCTATGACTTCACAGACCAGCTCTGTGTCCCTGCAAGAAACTCAACTTTAAAAAAATATTTTTACTTCTCACTTGTCCATCAAGAAAGTGTTTTTCATTACCGAGACGTACTTCAAAATTGCAAGCTGCAGCATAGGTTCAGTAGAAGTGGATCCCCGCCTCAATTGACTGGGGGTTAAGTGTTCAACACACAACGGAGTCCAATATGTTGCCCCATTCGGCGATGTAGTTACTAAACAATGAGAATCATCTGTTACCATACAATTGCGATTTCCAACTGCGAACATAACACAATTTAGGTGAAATGATACTCTGAGCATATCATTTTTTTTAAAAATAATGCAATGCAACACAACACAGGGACGACTTTATGATGAAGTGCAACTACGAAGTGCAATAGTAAGGTGCACATACGAGGTGCAACAACTAAAAATGCAAAAAAAGGCACCTTGCTCTGGCGCGTCGGCGGGCGATCCCAACACAGTTTCACATTGGTTCCCACCCAAAACATGGTCTTCGCAGTGATCTCGCGTATGGTACTTTGCAAAACTTGAAATCCCTTGTGAATTTCCTGCGTTCTGGCCACCCTCTACTATAGCATTGTTTTGGTTCCCTTCCTCTAGCCGGCCAGCACCGTCTCCAATATCTCCTGCATCAGCCATAATAAAACCCAGTAAAAGTGTACAAAAATAATAATAAAAAATACGGTAACGAAACAAAGAATCCTATGTTAGATAGAACTCTCCCCGGCAACGGCGCCAAAATTTGACAGCGCGTCGTTGTGCACTGCAAATCTAAATTTATATTCCTACTCAATACTAGTATAGCAATAAGCAGGGTCGAACCCAAGGGAAAGTAATCTAGTGTCGGATTTAATCCACTAGCTAAGCTACTCCTATCTGGGGGTTTGTGTGAAAGATTGATTGTAAACTAAAACTAAAGGTTTGACTAATAAATGAGAAAACACAGTTCAGGGAATCTCGTTGCAACTAGTAATCACAGACCAGATAAATTTCAATCCAGTAAATTATAGTTGTTCTAATCAGATAGTTCCGCTAGGGTAGTTACCTAATTCTAGTTCTATCCTCTATTACCCGCTAGAGTCTCAAGAAGATGTAACAATTACCTAATCAGACTACCACAATAGTTCCACCGCTAGGCTTTGCTACTATGTCAATCCAATTAGATATCATGCAATTGATATAAACCTAAGTTTACCGCTAGGAGAAACACTTTCGTCATTATCCGTTGAATTGAGAATGAGTGATTATTTAAAGAGAGAGGGTTGATTAACATCACATTATATTTAACGAACATCAAATCATTGCATTAAATGCTAACTAAATCAATTAAAAAGCTAAGTATTCCGATTTTACCTTTTAATTAGCTTCCAATTGAGAGTTAGTAGGTCACTTGACACTTCTTTTTGCCTTTGATCTTGGTTCATCTTACGGCCTTTGATCTTGGTCCATCACTTCATTTTAGTGCCTCTTTTTTTAACCAACCATATGACCTCTAAAAACCAGTAACATCCCAGAGTGAGCCCTGAAGTGTAGTTTATTGATTGAAGAAGAAACATAATTCGAAATTGCACAAGACCCTTCATAAATAGTGTAGTAATCAACAAACGCAAACAAATACATAACATAATCACAACAAAAGGATTAAAACATACACAACAATAACAATACGAAACAGCAGTAGTACGTAATAAACAATATGAAAACATCAATCATTAACACAACAATGACGATGTTCTCCATTCACTACTTCAATCCTTCTCCTTTATCTTCTCTTCCTCAGTCTTGGAATGGAATCCAGGTAACTTATCCTTAATCTTTTCCAGAAATCCCTTCTTTTCCTCTTCCACAACCGGCGTTTCCACAACCGCAGGAGGAGGAGGCGTATAAGCCACTTCAGCAGATTCCTCTGTTTTCTTACTCTGTCCTGGAAGCTTCTCCTTTATCTTATCCATAAACCCTTTTTTCTCTTCAGGCCCAGCAACTGGTGCAACTGGTGTAACTGGAGCAACTTCCTCCACTTTCTCCACCGGTACGGCCGTGTCATCTTCCTTCTTGTCCAGCTTCTCTTTCAAAGTTCCCCTCAACCCCTTCTTCTTTTTCTTCTTCTCACCATCCTCACCAACTTCCTCTTCGTCACTTGAGCTGGAGCTGCTGCTGTCGGATCGTTTCAGCTTCTCCAACAAACTCGGTTTCTTCTCTTCCTCATCTTGAACATGAACCTTCTGTTCAAATTCAGAAGCGATCACTTCATCGTCTTCCTTCTTCTTCTTCCCCAAACCAAAAAGACCCCGATCTTGGGTCTCAACTTCCTGACTGGCACTCTCCACATGCTTGTACTCGTCCGCCATTGTTGTACAAAAAACAAAGCCTTTAGAAAATAAGATTGATGAAAATATTGAGATTTGCGGTGAGAGTTTGAGCTGATGAAGAGTTTTAGAGTTCTGCTCTGTTTTTATAGCCTGAGTTTCTTAAGCTGACGTCATTCAGATAAGTTTAATTAAACATTTAATCAATCAATAAAACTGATTAGAGTTAATCGTATATAAGTAATCAAGTGACGTGGCAATCCAGACACGGAGTTTTGTGCCGACGTGTATATTTTTAGTATCCTTATTAAAATATTTATTAATTTAAATATGATTAAGAGTGATTTGTGGAGTTGATCGGACGCGTCCACGCGCGAGTGAGGTTTGAAAAGATAGAGTGGAAAAGATGAAATTGAAGAGGAGCGGGTGACGGAAAGGTATCCAATCATAATGGGACACGTGGGGAAGGAACGTGAAGAGATGTCCTTTTTTGGGTCCGATGAGTTTCTGTCGGCCTCGGACTCTAATAATAAAGTGTTTGTAAAGTCGGTCACAATTCATAGTTTTGAATCTGGACCATACTTAGGATCTTGTAATAACAGTTGTAAAGAGCTCTCAATTAACTTACTACTCCCTCCGTCCCATTTTGAGTGTCCTATTTGAGAATTTTCACGGTTTTTAAGAAAGTTAAAAAATGTGAGATAAAAAGTAAGTAAGAGAATGAGTGGGATAAAAAGTATGAAAGAGAGTGTAAATGTAGAGGTAAAAAAGTTTCTATTTTAGGAAATGAGAAGATCATTTTGGGACATCCAAAAAGGAAATGAGACACTCATATTGAGACGGAGGGAGTACTCTAGATATTCGATTTATTCTATAATTAATTAATAAAAATATGATTTCAGGTTTAATTTTATAATTAAGACTAGATCAGTTATAAATAAATGTCAAATAATGATTACTATTTCATTTGTTCATTTTTTGCAATGTAACAGATGAGTCAACAGTTCGTGTTTTATGTAAATCTATCTCCTGATACTCCCTCCGTCTCATTATGAGTGTCTCATTTCCTTTTTGGATGTCCCAAAATGATCTTCCCATTTCCTAAAATAGAAACTTTTTTACCTATACATTTACACTCTCTTTCATACTTTTTATCTCACTCATTCTCTTTCTTACTTTTTATCTCATATTTTTTAATTTTCTTAAAAACCGTGAAAGTTCTCAAATGGGTCACTCAAATTGGGACGGAGAGAGTATAATTTTAGAAAAATGTTTTAATTATTAGATTATCAAAATTAATTGTTTGAATTTATGTCTCACATAAAGTTTTTTTTTGTCTCATAAGATTCCAATTCTATCTACTTAATATAAAATTTAATGCATAGCGACGTACGCACTTCCATTGTGAAGTGTCTCTTCGTGGTTAAGGTATTCAAACATTTTTAGTTTTTAGTGTCGACCTGAAATTAAATGTCATATTTGTAATTTGTGGATACAAAATATGCGACCGTGATTGTCAAGTGTCAACCATGTCAGCATTTGATCGGAAAAATAGGTCCATGGATTACGTGGATGGGACCATGCCCTTGATTTTTAAAAACCAAACATTCAATTTAAATTGTCAAGTTGTTGAGCCGACAGGTACTAAGATTGAATTTATTTAGATTTTTTAATTTTATTCATTAAAATGAATTTGAATGGGCTGATATTTTAGAAAGGGTGGTTGAAGACACCTATTATTTTAAAGTAAGTATTTCCTCCGTCCCATAATTTATGTCTCATTTGGTTCTTTGCACGATTTTTAAGGAATGAAAAAAAGAAGTAAAATAGATAGTTGTGTGGTGATGAAAGAGAAAAAAAGTAATTTGATAGATAATAAGTAGTGAAAAAGGAAGAGAAAAGAGAAATATATGGTGAAAAATTAAAGAAGACATATTTATTTATAGTAAGATTTAGAAATGGTAAAATGATTTTGAGACACCCAAAAAAGAAATGAGACAATAATAATGAGACAGAGAGAGTATAAAAGAGGTTCGAGGATAATTTCGTTATTTTGGTTTCGAAAAATCAAAATTACCAAATTATCCTCGGATTTCACGAAACCTAAAAAAGTTTTGGAGGCTATTTTAGTAAAAAATCTTCAGATAATTGTTTACGGGATTTCTCATTCGTTGAAAATTTTACGAGAGAGAAGTGGTGCGCATCAATGTCTTGAGATGCGTTGCGTAAGGACATGGGCCAGATCCAAATAAAGGTGACCAAATGGTCGGTTTGGTGCTGCCAACGAGTCACTTGTACCAGATATTATTACTCCAGTATTCATTACTCCCTCTGTCCCGCTAAGTTTGTCCACTTTCTTTTTTTAGCGTCCCCTAATGTTTGTCCACTTTCCTTTATTCTCCACCACACATTTTACTTTTTCACTCATTTACTTATTATTCATTTATTCTCAACCACACATTTTATACCTTCTTTCTATCTTAATTTGCGTGCAAATGGTGCTTTTGGACAAACTCACCGGGACGGAGGGAGTACTATCCTCAATCCTTCACTTGCTACCAAATGACGCGCTATTCTACTTCCCTTTTCGTAAACAAATTACTTGGTATGACAGTCACCGGCTGAAATTATCAAAAAGTAATGTTTAACATTTTAAGAAGAGAAGAATGCAAAGTTACACAAATAAAATGTAAGGATTAAGTTTTAGGTGGGGATATTCAAGTTTTTGTGAGACGGAAGGACATCATCTCAACCATTGATTTCAATTCATCCAACGATTGAAATTGAGAAACGTCATTCTCAATTGTCCGAGTATTTTGCTAATTCAACCACCTATTTTAATTCACAAATCATTTAATCTCAACCGTCAGATTAATCAAAATGAACGATTGAGATTATGTTCTTTTGTCTTACAAAATTTTAATGGCCCTTAAGAACTGAACTCTAAAATATAAATTGTCGTAACCAATTCATAATAATTTATCAGTAATTTGATGTAAGGATAGAAGTAATATATGGCGCGTACCTTAATGCGGAAATTTTAATTTCATAACAAAATCGATATATGAGTAAAAAATTCCGAAAGAACAAACCTCAGTTGTGTAACGAGTATAATAAATTGGTGTTTGTATCCTATCCACCTGTATATGTTTAACCGTCTCTTTAGAATTGGAGCCTACAATGTCATCATAAACAGTCTTCGCCTTCACACGGAATGCATTCACAAGAAATGCCTTCTTTTAAGTGATCCTTGTGCACTGACTCTAAGTATGGTAATTGCAGCAATAGATTTAAGTTGGGCCTTCGTTGTGCTCTAACTATAACGGTCCTTGTGTGATAGAATTAAGTTAGGGCCCATATAGTTTTCATCTCTAAATTTAATTTTTACCTTGTATTGAATTGAAAACCTCTTAAGTCAAAATTGATAAGCGCATTATTGGGTTAGGTTGAAGACAAGCAATAAATGGTCGGTTAAATTTGCAAAAGAAAATTAATGGTTAAATTTGACAGTTTCATTTAAAATTATATCTCATTCTTTAAATTATTAATAATCAATGATCGACATCGCATCTGATGGTTATATGTCCTTCAAATTTACTCGTGCATAACTTAATGTTGATCTTAATACCTTATCGAGTGATTCTAACTTGTTTTGTTAATTTTTTAAACCTAATATATTTTAAAATTGATTATTAATATTAGAGAGTGCCAAAAAAGTGTGGATAAGTTTATCGAGCTGAAATTGTCCTTTCTAAGTGGATATTTTCTTTATCATTTGCATATTTTGTTTGACAGTTTTGAATCAAATGTTTATTAGTTCTGTATATGTTTCTTCACACTTGCTCATTATTTTGATACAATTATTCGTAATTTTGTTTACTGTGCTCGTCATCTTGATTTTATTATTTTCGCTTTTGACTCAACTATTCATTTTAGTGTAACTTGGCATGACTCTCCTATACTTTCTCAATGTTTTTATTTGATTCCTCATTATTTTGATAAAATTATTTATATATTTTTTTATCAATTTTCAAGAGTTTGATAGTTCATGTGTTTTTATCTAATTGCTCGTTATTTGATTTTGTTAATTATTGTGTCCAAATTGTTTATCATTTTGATATATTTGTTAGTCTTGACTCTTGAACAATTGAGAGAATGTACGAATGAATCTAATCTTCAATCTTTTAAGACTCGTATAAGTGGTGTTTGGTTCAAAGAAATAATATATTATTGACGAATTTTTGATTCTTTTCTAAAAAAACTATTTCTACATTGTTTAATATTTGGATAGACTCTTGATCAATGTGCAGATGCAATAAGCAAAACTTTATTAAGTATTATGAAAAATTCATATGACAATTGATCATTCATCGACTAGTTGAGTTGAAAGAGTAAAGATTTAGGAGGACAATTAAATATTTGTGAACGGTTGAGATTTCGTCATTTTGTCTCACAAATACTTAGAACTTAACCCTGAGTTGAAATTGCTAAAAAGACCTGGCTCGAAAGGTGGGCTCACTTGACCTAAGCACAAAGCCCAATCTCCTTGAGACTTATCGATTTCAGGAAACATAAAAAATCTTAGATTTAAGGTTCAAGTCGTGCGCTTTTTTATTTTGAACAATTTTATGGGCTTGACCTTAATTGTAATTGTCAGTCTTGTTTAATATTTTAGGTAAATTAAAATTAATATATTATTGTGAAAGTTATTATTGGTAATAAAATCATAAGATGACTTATAGGTCTTGATTTAAGATTCAATATATTCTTATCAAAAATCCAGACCTAAGAATCTCGGGCGAAAAATATTTACTGACCTAACTGATGATCAGGTTAGTATATATGAGATCATACCAAACACGAGTCTCATTAACCATACTTGTAAAGACAACGATGGAATGATAGTCGTGGATTGATCGGACAATTATCAAACTAGACATGAGATCATTACCCTGTGAAACAATCACATTTATGATATAAGATGCCGGCAATGCGTTAACAAATAGTCCACTAGTTAACTCCATCTCATCAGAATCTTTGAAAGTAAGTTGTATTTAATTAGATAGCTTTGATACATTTACTTATTAATAAAGTTCGATTATCTGCACAAGAAGTAGCGGCCTGATTTTATTTGATGATTTCTTGTTTTTGAAATGTTAAACTAAAATTATAATGATTGTGACAGCACTTTTGATTAGACTTAACTAACTACTAGACTCGTTCAAGCACTTTCAAAATTTAACAATACAAACAAATCATTGAATGAAATCCAATTATTAGGTTACATAAATAAATTAAACCCAGTTACGACAGCTAGTCAGTGTTTTGTTATACATATAATCTCACCAACAGTTATTCCTTCCCAATCAAATGTCAACTGATCTCACAGCCTAAGGATATTTTGACACGCAAGGAATATTCGTAAAAATAACAGCTGATACTAATCAATAACAGCACAGAGTAAACGAGTGACTCCAAATATGATGAATTACAATTACCCCTAGTTGTATGCTTGCCATATGATCCTAATTGATTTCAATGATGGGGTATGCTGGAAGCACTGAATTTTGGTGCATATTGACATTCAAAATGACGAAAAAATCATATTTTTTGGCCGTGAAAAAAACAAACAGTATTTTAATCATTCAAGAGAAACAAAAATATTAAATGATGAAATGAAAAAATACCCTAGGCTGATGGCCATTAGATTGGAGGTGTGGAAGGTGATGCCTAGTGCATTTAGTATTTTTCTTCCAGAGTATTAATGCAAACCCTAATCAATATTCCTTCATGACACTTATAATATCTCCAGAGAAGAATAACGTAAGCATTCATAATTAAGCACTGATTAAGTAGAGTTTGCATAGACAATCCATAAATATTTAGTTTCAAGTTGCACCACAACATGAGGGATCCATGTTTCGGAAAAACTCATAATTGCAGGCTCCTTCAGACCGGAGTTGTTTTCATTTTATACTAGCAATGATATCAACTAGCTAGCTAGCTGCATGCATGTATATATAGAAGTTGTATACTGTGGATCCATCCAATTTGGTGGACTCGTGGATCCTCTCTTGCATCCGTTGATTACATTTTTGGACGCACCAGATTGCGTCACATATGTGCATTTGTCATGTGCACATGACAAATGCACACGTGCAAGTCACATGCTTCATTAATGCGTTAGCACAATCTGGTGCGTCCAAAAATGCAATCAACAGGTGCAAGAGTAGATCCACGAGTCCACCAAATTGAGAGGATCCACATGATACATTTCCTGAAGACATGAAACGTTGGCATCCGGTTAAATGTTGTCGGTGGTGCGTCTCCACAACATCATCTTTAAGCAGTATGAATTATTATGAGTTTTGCTCATTTCCGAAGAGGGTTTAAAAGACATAAAATTATCTTAAAAACAATCAACTAGAGAGATTAATTTATAGTATTTCTATCAAAAGAATCAAAATATACCTGGACTAGTTTTATCCATTTTCTCCTACACATTGATGATCGAAGCATACAAACATTTTTCATAAATTATATTTGGGTCATGCCATGCATCCATGTTTTATAGCGAAATATAACCCTAAATTGCCTGCGAATCAGCCTGCCTGCATTTTTACTGTTTCATATAAATCGTCGTTTTTTTAGAAATTAACGTAGTTGTGAACATTGCATAAAAAATCTGACACCTATAATTGGATTAGGATTTCATGATGTGAACATCAAAGCAAGGCAAACAATGATTTATTTTACAATTATCTATATATGACTAGTAGAATGTTACTGAATCCGTTGTATACAATATTATTTCACCCTAAAAATAAGAAAATCCAGTTTTACCCTATTGTAATTTGATCTGATTCCTTAATTACAATGATTATACATTTATACGTACCTTCTACAAGTCTATACTTAATATAGTTGTAGTACAAATAGGTTAGATTTAAGGAGGACAAAACAAATTATGTAAGATAGGAGCATATTATTTCAAACATTGTGATAACCATCAATCGATAACCATTATGTGTTTTTTGTTAATTCATCTGAATTTTAATAAAAAAATCAGTTTAATCTCCCTTACTAGATTAATCAAAATTATCGATTGAGATTAAGTCTTGTCATCTCACAAAATAATAATACAAATATATCATGATGATAGTCAAAAAAATTAATCAAATATTTAAAATTAAATTATTTTTATACAATTTATTTTTCATAAAATTAAACTAATGTCTATTCAAAATTGGTCACATTTAATATCGATTTTGATAATTCCATAAAAAATCAATAAAAAAGAAAATAGATATGAACACAAAAAAAGTAATGACGGATAAAAAAAATCTTATTAAAACAAAACCTTGTCCAAGTCGAAATAGAATACAAAAAGTCGTGACTATAAAACGCCGCCGTTCAACCATTTTTATTCCCTCCCTCTCCAAATTACACCTTTCTCAACATTCCCTCTCAAATTAAAAACCTAAAAAAATATGATACAAAAAATATTAAAATCCCTCCGCCCCAATTCCGCCATCTCCGCCGTCGCAGCCGCCGTGACCATCTTCTTCCTCATCCTCACTCTCCTCCTCTTCTCCTTCTCCCACCAATCCCTCTTCCTACAAAACCCTAAACATCCCCTCAACCTCCCTGCCATTCACATCCTCGACTCCAACGCCGTCCTCTTCCCAGACTGGATCGTATTCAACATCGTCAATGCCGAATCATCGAAACTGAAACACGACGGAGGATACAACTACACGTGCGTGTTTCAGAACAATGCAACGTCGCCGGCGTTTTACGCCGGGACGCTAGCGTCCGGGAGTAGAACGTACAAGTGCGAGATGCCGATCAGCGTTCGCGGCATCCGTAAGTTGTATACACCAGCGTTGACCAATTCGGAATTAGTCAACGCTGGAGAATTTCAAATATCAAAGACTCAACTCCCGAGGTGGAAGAGAGTCGTTTACAACTCAATCTCCACCGCGAAAGACGTCGTCGTTTTTGCTAAAAACGTCAATAGAATAAACCACGTCCACAACGCAACGACTCTCCGCTGCGTTTTCTCAAATCAGCATCGTCAGGTCAGAACATCCCTCGTGACCTCCGACCAGGAAGTATTCCGATGCAGCCATCCTCCACCGCATCTTCTTCTAGAAGGTTCTAGAATCTCAGTCACGCTTGAACTGAATGAAGAAAAAGGTCAACAGAACGTTCGGATTCCCTGTTGCAACTTACGTTAGAACACCCGAAACGACGGCGTTTAGTTCTGGTTCTGCTTCTAAGTCAAGCATATGTGCTTGCACGATGGTGCATAATGTGGGTAAGTTTTTAAAGGAATGGGTGATGTATCATTCGGCAATAGGTGTCGAAAAGTTCGTGCTTTACGACAATGACAGCGATGATCCAGTTTTCAAAAGAGTTGTGCAGGACCTTGTTGATTTGGGGTATAAGATTGAGACAGTGTTCTGGCCTTGGCCGAAAGCTCAAGAAGCTGGCTTTTCGCATAGTGTAGCTTCGTCGAAAGATTGTGAATGGATGATGTTTTTGGATGTGGATGAGTTTGTGTTTTCACCTAAATGGACTAAATCAACTAAACCTTCTGTAGACATGTTGCGTACATTGTTACCTTTGAAGGTGAATGGACGAACTGCGTCGAAGCAAGTCGGTCAGTTGATGATCCAGTGTCATGATTTTGGGCCGTCGAACCAGACTAGTCATCCGAGGAACGGTGTGACTCAAGGTTATACATGTCGGAGGAAGTCGGAGGAGAGACATAAGTCCATTGTGCTATTAGACGCGGTGGACGAGTCGTTACAAAATTCAGTGCATCATTTTAAGGTAAAAAGTGATGTTTATAAAACTCAAAAAGTGAGTGGTGAGAAGGCTGTGGTGAACCATTATAAGTTTCAGGCATGGCCTGAGTTCAAGACTAAGTTTAAGAGAAGAGTTTCAACGTATGTAACGGATTGGACTGAGAAAATCAACTTAGAGTCTAGGGACAGGACGCCGGGGTTGGGGGTGGAGGCCGTCGAGCCTGAAGGTTGGGCTACGAAGTTTTGTGAAGTTGTTGATACCAAACTTCAGTTGCTGACAAGAAAATGGTTTGGAAAGAAGGTGAAAAATCAGTCTAGCTTCAAAATGGCGTGGGAAAGTTGATACTAATTTGTTCGAAACTTTTGATTTAACACGGCCGGAGAGGGTGATCGGATCCGGTTGGATAAGCATTGTTTCATATATTCTTCTGTATACTGATTGTACACACATAGATGGATTTTGAAGTTACCAAGATTCTTTTGAAATTGTTTTATGTTTACTCATTGGGAAATTTAAGGGACAATGGGATCATTTGTATTGAATGACATTAGCTAGAAAGAACAGTTGAATGATGTTTGTAACAAAAGAATAAGCAACAGTAGAGCAAGAGCCAATTGGGTATTCATGTACCTTGTCAATAACATAACAAATACTGAACAAGATGCCCAAGGAACAATGTCTATGCTACATATAAGGCGGCCTACCTTAGGGGTGAATCAAGGCACAACCTTCTACAATTTATGATTCTGTCTGACACACCTGTGAACCTAAGTTTACTGTCTCTTCTACTCTGCACATTCTGAACACCTGATAAATATAACTAATAACTGTTACATGATTGATTGCTACAATTATCTATTGTTCCTGTTTGAATCTGGGGATTCCAGCATTATCTGAAACGGAATTTATTGTTACGCCTACCATCGTGCCATTTGCCTGAGTCATGTAGTTTTGGGGTCTAGGCATGCCAACAGTGTTCACAGCTTCCTCACGGTTAAGAGATGACCTTGTCAAATTGGAGTTTGGCTTACCTGTGTTAAGGAAGATAGGCACCAAATTAACATCTACGTCATATTTTGAGAATTTTGGGCCTTCATATGCAAACTGCAAGGGATCAAACTCTATGTCAGGTGAGAGAGACTGCTTGATTTTCTTCACAGCAATATTCCATGCCACAGGACCTAGGCCAGCAGCAAAGCGAGCTAAGCTAGAAGGATATCCATAATGCTCGTTCACTCCTAAGCCTACCTGTATCAATAGATTTTAGATCACAAATAAATGAATTTGTACAGGTAGCCAAGCATCTCAGACATGATTACCAATGTAACTATTATACACAAAAATGTGTAATAGAGATACGTACTGGAAGAAGCCTTTTTGGTTCTGCCATCAGCATATTTGTTGCTGGCAGATCATGACTAAGTATTGGCTGCTTGTAAGTCTCTCGGCGGGTTTCATCTACAACAACTGGTTTCTTTCCATATGGAGCCCTGAGAATTGATGCTGTAAAAGAAAGACAGTTAAACGCATAAGCCTCGGACACCAAAAATAATAGTATAAAGTGGAATTTACAAAAAACGTATAACAAACCTGGAAATTCAGTGTTCCACTCTTGCATGCCTACACTGGTCCCATTGCAGGAAGGTTCATCTGTTGCCATGAGCAGAGCATCATCCGTTACAAACTTGCTTGAACTCAGACCTTTCCTGAGATTGTAGGTCTTCGAATTCTCCGAAGCAGAACCAAGTGTAATAGGGGCCTCAGAACAAGGATTTTGTGTGACAACTTGCTCAGGAGACTTCTCACTGTTATCGAGAGTTCTTGGAGGTCTGCCCCTTCGAATAACTCGAGGCTGAGGTTTACCGTCTTCACCTTTTTGTCTTAAATTATCAAAGTCTCTTTTCGCCAGCTCTTGTATGGCCCTAGCCTAAGTCAAAAGTTTTGTTGAAGATATATTATAGGATCCGAACGAAACTACCGATGAACATTAATTTATAATCATTTTCGACATTCTAGCATATATATACCTTGCGAAAAAACACAGTGGTAGGAGGGTTGTATTGCATGGCATTACTGCAGATTAAGAAAATGTCGTCCTGCAAGAGTTGGAAGGCCACATGTAATTTTAGTGATGTCACACACAAAATCAATCAGCTGGAGTTTTCTACAAATGCACAGTAGTCTATTATTGACATTTCAGAGTCTGTCAGTCAGTTAGCTGGGGGTATCTTTTGCACTCTAAAACAAAAGTGTGTCATACCATATTGGATAGATCAAACGAGTATATAAAAACGTATACCAAGCATCAAGAATATCCAGCAACAGAAAACTTAATGACGGAGAAAAAGTGAGGTGTCTTGAAATTTGAAAACAGTAATCAACATGAAATCAACCACAAGGATGTACCACCAACGAAGGGTTTTTTTGACACTGAAACCTTTTAACAGCCATCACACTCAAAAAGTGAAGAGTGAAGACAATTTCAATAACAAAGGAATCAGTTGCTTAAAATAAGAGCTTTCGTTTCTTCTTTTCACATATAAACCTACATGTTCTGAACCAATCATTGCATTTGTTTCTCAGACATATAAGTTTCCCTATTTTAACTTGCAACCATGGAATCCCATCTAAAAATGCAACCACGGAATGTGTCACGCTGCGTGTCCAATCGAAGGTTACAGAGGAAAGTTTCGTTATCCATTACAAATAAAAGGGGTAATACTGACATTAGATGAATACTTGTCATGCTCACTCCAACAACATATATGCTACGAGCAAGAAGTTAACTACATCGAGTTTTTTTTCCGATTGCGGAACTACAGCAAGTTAAATAGAAGTAATTTACCATCCAATTATTCTTTCTATTCTGGCCAGAAAAAAGAAAAAATATAAATAGCAAGTAAGCTACCTCAAACTGTTCCAGATTCTTGTAATGTCCATCATCAAGTTTTTTTCTTACTGTAGAAAAATCCATGGGGTTCTGAATAATTTCATGATAATCTGGAAGCTGCATCAATCAACAAAGATAAGCCACCATAAATTCATCAACAGGATGCAGAAATCAAACATGTAAATGTGCCGAACTCACCTCTTCAGGATCCACAGGCTCAGAGAAAACACCATGAGTATCTTTCCTGCAAAAAGTCAACACAAACCCATAATTCAAAATTCACATAACTCATATCTTAAAACCTAACGAGTTAAAAACCACCTACTTTTGGAGCCTGTCTAGAATGAACAATATGATCTTCTTATCCGGCAAGGGTGTTGTAGATTCAGATCCTTCTTCCAACACTGTCCATACAAACATCCATTACCAAGCAAATAACATATTAATACAAACAGATCACACCAATAATAATCATTAACTCATCACCACCAATAAGCACAAGAAGATTAGGGACAAACCTCGACAAGCAGCATCCGTTACTCTGAAAACATTTCCACTCCCATCCTGCATTAGATATACTCATAAATCATAATAACATCAAATCAAAACCCGCCACCAGTAACACTTTAAACCAAACACTCCAAACAACCCACCTCAACCCACTTACACATACAAGTACTAAACACAACGCAGAATAAACAACCTTGCAAAAATCAACAATAGCGACATCCTTATAACCTCATGTACATATGTGGATAAGATGTATGATGTATATCAACAAAAAGTGGCCCAGGTCAAACCCCAATCAAACTTTTTCTCCTCAATCCAAACACTCCTCAAACATTGGAATTCAAATCCAACAAAACAAATTACATAAACACAATTACACGTTCAAATAAATGCGCCATTTCTCCGCACCAGATCTATAAATAAATAAAAAATAAATTACAAAACCATGAAATTAAATGCTTCAAAATTCACCTTTGCTTCCGATCCACCAAATCCAAATCTCTCCACAACGGCCTCAACTTTGACGCCATTCGATCGCGAATTCAAAACACTATTACTACCAATAGGCTGCGACTTCAGCCGCTGTACAAGCTTCTGTTTCTTCATCTCACGCTCATCTTCTTCTTCTTCCTCTTCCTCCTCATCTTCTTCAGCTTCTCCGTCGCTGTTCTCAGGAATCGGATTCCGGCGAGTTGATCGGCGAATGGTGGGATCGGTGAGGAGTGAATTGGGGGTTTTAGAATTGGAATTGGGTGAAGATTTGTTAGTTTGTATTGGTTTAGAGGGTTTAGGAGGGGAGTGGAGTGGTCGAGATGGCTTCTTCTTCGTTGTCGTCGTCGGCGGCGTGTCGTCGTCGTTTGGGTCCGCTTTAACCATTTTCTCGGCTCGGCTCGGCTCAACAGTGAAATGCGTTTTTTGCTTTCTTTTGTTTTATCTCTCTCAAACCAAGTCGTACAATACTCAGTTTCCTAATGGGCTTTATAATTACGGCCCGATTAGGCATGGCTTTGTTCACTGGTTTGGGTCGTCTTTCCTTATCCAACGCAAATCTTGAACGAGATCCAAAATTATGAAGTTTAGGTCTAAATTTGTGATATTTTAGTAATTTTTTTAGTTTTGGATGGACTAAAACGGTGTAATTTTATTTTTATTTTATTACGTCGTTTTCAATCAGCTGTAAATGATTATAGATTGCATCAAATCTGAATTCATGCAAATGTTATTAAATATTTTTGATTTTGAGAATAAATATATACATTATGTCATTTATTAAAAATCTATGAATGACTATTATTGATTTTGTTCTAGATTTTACCTAAATATTCATAAATTCAATTGTTTTATACAAAAAAATTCAATTGTTTTGATCCATGAGGAGCTGAGGAAAACCATGATATTAGGTTGGAATGTCATTATTCTCATCCTAGAAACATAGTGGAAAGAGCTACTCAAATTTTGAAGGTGATTTTTACTGAAGACGATACAGATTTTTCAAGAAAATCTTAGTTTTAACAGTAAAAAGGATCACAATTCTTTTGATTTCTGATTTTTTGAGATAACAATTTCGATATACGATCTCGAATCTGGCAGGAGACACGGCCCCAGGCCCCTCCGTCGGCCTCTGAACCCAACCATTTTGCGCATTGTCAAGAGAGATCCTTTACCTAAGACCCCTCTCTGAAACAATGGAGTAGCAAAACAGACCTTTAACTCTAATTTTGAATGATACTAACACACTGAATGTGATAACTTTATGAGTAAATGAACCACTAAAACACAACATGTGTATAATGTTTTATCGAGAAAAGACTATTCCATTCTAACAAACATTGTCAAATATGCATTGCTATATTTTCGAATTGAAGATTTCTTAACGAAATTTTATAAGTTATGCGCTCTATTATTGGATTTGGATTATCATGTAACATTCATACTTTAACAAAATTTCAATTTTGTTTTGAGAAAGGGTGTAATAACTCTTCTACGTTAATAACAGACTGATTAGTTGAGTGGTAATTGTTAGACCTAAAATCGGCTTATGGGTCATAGTTTAAAATTCATTATATGCTTAGTTTCATGTATACACTAAGGCGTTATTTGGTTGCATGAAAATTGGGTGGAAAAGAAACAATTTCTATGCAAAAATTATTTTTCTTTACATTTTCTCTGGATTTTCTTTTCACTACATTTTCCTACGTCCAAACGGAGGGTAAGAGAAGGGACTTTATAAAAATGACTTTTTTCTAAACATTAGATAAATGACTGCCTACAAAAAAAATTCTTATTAAAATTAATTGGGCTTCAGTTTAACTGCCTTTGTGTACATCCATCTGCTACATCCCTTCTAGGGATAATCCAAAGAAAAAAATTAATTTTCATAAAAGCATCGAAAATCAAGCTTTAAACATAACATATAGAGCTTCACTTAATAGTGGAATCTTCTGTGTTGGACTTGTTAAGGTCTAGAAAATGATGCATCTTGTAAACTTGTATTGAAATTGTGAATCACAGAAGGAGATGCATTTTGAAGTTTTGTTTTTAAAATCCCCAATTGATGCATATTGTGTATCATTAATATCAGTGAAGCTCAGAAATTAATGCATCTTTTATTTCCTGATTCCTGCTGATTCAGTTTGCATCTTGAATATTCCTGTGTTGAAATCTATGCAATGACTTATCTTATAGTACTTATCAGGTAGAGCCTAAGTGTATATGAATCATGTATAATATGATTTTGGAATAATTTAACAGGAACATTTGGGTTCTTGTACAACTCTTATATGGCTTGAGAATGTCCTAGAGATCAAATAATATTCTGAAAATTAGAATGCGGTTGGATTATCAGTTCGATTTTAATAATAACATTTAAGATAATCAGTTTGATTTTAATTAGAATGCAGTTGGATTCACATAAAACATTAGCGGATGTGTTATCCGGTTATTTTATATAAAATTTCTTTCTCTATAATTAATCAATTATCAATATTATATCTCCCAATCTTACTAAACATATCCGTCATTTTCAACCGTCCCGTTCGAGGAGGCCTGTTATTATTTTTGTAGGCTCTCATTCTCTGTTTTCCTCCTTGAACATGGAGCTAGTTCGAGTCGTTGTACTTGGAAGTTGATCTTGTGAGCGGAAAGACGTATCACGCACGCTTTAAATGAATGCATGCTTGTTAATGATTGGGTGAAAGGCGTCGATGTGATCATTTTAATTGGATAGAATAAATGATTCATAAGTATGAGTTATCTAAATGATTGTACTCATTGTAACCACTATCAAAAAATTATTCATTTAATCTAACATTTCTATTATTATTTAATTAGTAAATGACTTTTTGGCCGGTCTATCGATAAAGATAAAAGTGCCGAGAGAAGTGCGGCGGTCTAAATTTTACATAAACTTTTGTGCCAATTACGATTTCAAGTTATATGGTTGCATCCTTTTTCATACATCTTTTTTAATGGTTAAGGTTATGGAACATGAACAAGTAGGAAATGTATCATGTGGATTCTTTCAATTTGGTGGACTCGTGGATCCCCTCTTGCACCCGTTGATTGCATTTTTGGACGCATCTGATTGTGCCAACGCATTAATGAAGCACGTGACTTGCACGTGTTTTGCACGTGATGCACACGTGATGTGCACATGACAAATGCACATATGTGGCGCAATCTAGTGCATCCAAAAAATGCAATCAACGGATGCAAGAGGAGATCCACGAGTCCACCAAATTAGATGGATCCACAAGATACAACCTCTGAATAAGTATTTGTAAGATATTCAAATACAATTTTGATTGTTGTTTTTTCAATAATTTATTTAAATAACTTCAAATCCAACCTCCTGTGTATTCCAACTGTAAATTCAATTAAAATCAGCTTTAATTTTAATAGTAAGATTAATCAAATCAATAATTCAAATTATATCACCTTATCTTACAAAAAATTATCACCTTTCCCTAGGGTTGAGATAATGTGAGACGTGATATATAGGTAAGATAAGAGGACAAAATCTGAACCGTTGATTTTAATAAATTAACGGTTGAGATTAAATTGTGTTTTAATTAAACTAGACGGTTGGACTTGCGAAAAACACGGGGCGGTTGGATTTGACGGTTATTTTACTTTAAATCTCAACCGTTAAATTATAATTAATGAAAGATCGAGATTGTGTCCTACCGTTTTACGAAAAGTTAATCGTCCTCCTAGAACTTTACCCCTTTCCCTATCCCTATCTTTAACAATCCTAAAACTAATAAAAGTCGTAAGGAGCAGTAGCAAAATGTGCATTCCCATTTAAGCATGCTTGTAAACATTATGCAATAAAGTAAGTTTTCGTTTACGTACAAAGTTGTATAAAGCTTATAACTACTTCTAAACCCTTTAAAATATGATATATCAACTTTAAAGTTATTAGAGAAAGCAATTTGGTTAGTGAATGAAATCCTATACTGCTTACAATACTATGCAACGGATCTAAAGCACATAGTTTTGACTTTTGATCAACGTTATGTAGTTTTAAGACGTGTTCATTAATTTTTAGAGTCTATGCAATAAAACCATGTTCTTTTTGGATTATAAGTAGTACTAAAATTTTGATCACTGAGAAATTTTCATAAATGTTCTTATTGTTAAACGAAGAGTGATCGGAACTTTTCGAACCAGAAGTTCTTAGCCGGCGGAGTGAATCTTTAGTTTACGACACTCAGGTCGTTGGCTTGTTAACAAGGATGTGCATAGCTGCAGTTGTTTGGCTAGCTCATCCTATCTACCCTCTCATTCTCTTGGATAACAGAGATGAGTATCACACCAGGCAAGTTCACTTTACCAAGTTTATTAGTATTTTCTTACCTTTTTAGAAGTGTTACATGTTTGGCAAATTCATATGTTGTCGGATATTCGGATTTGAAAGGCCTACGGAGGCGGTGGAGTGGTGGGACGGTGGTGAGATCTTGGGAGGAAGGGATGTAGTTGCTGGTGGAACATGGCTGGCTTGCTCTAGAGCTGGCCGAGTTGCTTTACTGACAAATGTGTTAGAGCTTGATACTAATCCGAATGCAAAAAGCCGTGGATACCTCACATCTCGTTTCCTTCAGGTGATAAAATTTCACCTATCATATAACAACATGCCTTATTTACAAGCGTCATTTAGATGCCTCGAGAGTCAAGCTATCTTTTCCGATGCAGAGTACTAAGAGTCCTAGGGAGTTTGCAGAGGAAATTGGCAAAGAGGCACATGAGTACAATGGGTTCAACCTTATTGTAGCTGATCTTTCTTCAAGAACCATGATTTACATTTCCAACAGGCTCGAATGTAGCCAGTTCATTCGAGGTATCCAAGAAGTGTCTCCCGGTATTCATATCCTATCCAACGCAATGCTCGACTCTCCATGGCCTAAGGTATTCCATCAATTTGCACAAAGAAAAAAATGTTAAATTTTCATAAAATATATTAGAAGGTTTACTGGTTGACACTCATAAATGAAAATGATATGCAGGCAATCAAGCTAAGGGAGAGTCTGAAAGAAGTGATGTCACAATTTAGCGATGAAGAAATCGACCTTAAAGATATGGTCGAGAAGCTACTTAAAGACGCGACAAAGGCAGATGTTAGGAAGTTACCCGGGATTTGCTCAGCAGAATGGGAGCATGCTCTAAGCTCTATTTTTGTCAATGTGCAGACACCATTGGTACTAATTCTAAGTATCAAAATATGCATTTCTTAAATGTGTACTTCTTGACGGAATATGATCGATTACAGGGAACTTACGGGACTAGGAGCATGTCGGCAATTTCAATCAATGGGAATGGACAAGTGAGCTTCTATGAAAAGTATGTAGAAGATGAGACATGGAAGGAAAAATGCATCAACTTTGAGTCTAAGAAACTCTGAGATGAAGTCAACGACAGTCAACTATGGTCAAACTCGTTGACCTGTAAAATCGCTCTGCTTTAAATTACTATAAACGGGCCTCAAAAGGCCAAAGCCCAATAACTTACAACTTTATTTCGTAAATAACAGTCACCGAGTATTATCAATATTTACAAATCGAACCCTAATGTTATGGTAATTACAATTGTCGCCCGCATCGCGATTTCGAGTCCACGTCAGAGTTTCGATTGTGCAGTAAGCGACCGATCCGAATCCGAGGGAGATCGCCAAATCGGAACCCCAGATGGCTATGAAGACATTTCGGCTGCATCTATTGGTTTTCATGATCGCGTTGCTCTCAGCTACCGCGTTGTGTGATCTTGTCATCAACAAAGTCGATCGACGCGTGAGTTTACATACCTTATTCGATCTGTTAACCTAGCTACATATATACGCGTCACTGATTGATTTATAGTCTATTTTCTAATAATGAATATAAGAGTAATGAAAGATAGGGTTTTTAGGAGATGGGGTTTAATAAGACAGATCAGGTGTCAGTATAGTGTGGAGCTGTGTTGTTAGGTTTGTGTATTGATATACTACTGAAATTAGTAAGTTTGACATTATTTAAGAAGCGGTGTGTTCTGGATTGGAAACATTTTCGATGAAGCGGTTGGTTAATGCTTCAGTGTTGATCTTCCTAGGAAAGGCCTGTTTGATGGAAAATGGGGCGTTTTGTGTTAGTATAAATGGTGTTTACTTTTACTGTGGATAGGTGGAGCTTATGTTATCTATCGCTGCCGATTTGTGGAGTGATTTTTATCCAGGTTTCTTTATGAGGATTTTCGCATGCTTCCTGATTATGTGCATATTTGAATCTGTTGCAGATCAATCTGTCGTCTCAAATCGTTCGCATCACTGCATCTGTAAAAGTAAGGCCTTGTTTCCCTTGGTTAGTTTGCAATGGATTTCAATGGATTTTTGAAATGATGATTACAAATAGTATTAAAATTATTTTCTACTCTTGCGTCGTTCTTGTCTTGCAATGTTGCAGGTGGTTAATGAAGGAGATAAAGGAGAATCAGAAGTATTGTTTGCTCTTGTTGAGCGTCTCTCTGAGAATTTAGCATATTTGTCGGTATCTACTGGTGAGGGAAAGGGTAAAGCCAAGGGACCCGCTATTACCTTACCTCTTCAGGTTGTGCAGCGTGAAGGAAAGCCGGAAGGGTTGATTTTCTATTCAGCAGCATTACCTAAAGAGTTAAAGAAGGGTGAAAGCGTAACTTTGAACTATTTATCTGTGTACACCCATGCGCTGAAACCGTTGCCTGAGAAAATTACACAGTCGGATATTCAGCTTGTTGTCTTCCAAGACAGTGCACACTTCCTCGCCCCTTATCCTGTCAAGTCTCAGTCAGCAACAGTTACTCTTCCAGGTGCAAGAATTGAATCCTACAGTAACATTGAAAACACCAAGATTCAAGGATCAGAAATCAAATTTGGTCCATATGAAAATGTTCCTCCATTTTCGTACTTGCCTGTTGCTGTTCACTTTGAGAGCAACAAGCCTTTCGCTGTTGCTCGGGAGCTGGAGCGGGAGATTGAAATCTCCCATTGGGGAAATGTTCAGATCACTGAGCATTACAAGCTTGTTCATGATGGAGCTCAGAGCAAGGGTGAATTCTCCAGGTCTCTCATCTTTGTCTTCCCTTATGTCTTCATGTTTTTTCATACTTTTTCAGTCTTTTAAATTCATTTCTCATGCCATGGCAATGCTACAGGCTTGACTATCAAATGAAGCCACACCTTAAAGGCGCATCGGCATTCAGGCATCTTGTGGCAAAGCTTCCTCCAAGAGCTCATTCTGTTTACTACAGAGATGAGATTGGAAACATTTCCACTTCACACTTATGGGGTGACTTGAAAAAGGTCATTACTTATCTGATTTTAATTCTTCTTTCCATTTTTACCGAATTGAGCCACGGATGACTTTAGTAATATTTACAGACTGAGCTGGTGATTGAGCCAAGGTATCCTATGCTTGGCGGTTGGAGAACTTCTTTCACCATTGGATATGGTTTGCCACTCGAGGACTTTTTATTTGTTTCCGAAGGAAAACGATTCCTTAACATCACTTTTGGCTGCCCCATGAATGAAGTGATAATTGACAAGCTGGTCGTGAAGGTCAGTTACATTAAATAGCTCCGGGCACCTACATAAACATTTTACTTGTGGTACATTCATCAAGAGTAACAGTAACATTAGCTTGGCCTGCATAAACCTAGCTGAATGGGTTTTGACAGGTTGTCCTGCCAGAGGGATCTGGAGATATATCTGTGTCTGTTCCTTTCCCCGTCAAACAAGGGCAAGAGGTAGTTCATAAATCAACATAATGCTTCTGGTCATCATGAACATTGGTTCAGAGTGGTTATGCATCTTTTTTCTATTAGCATCAGTGCCTCGGAGCTTTGTTTATCTTCTTATGCGTGGATTGGTGTTGTGTATTTTTCAGACAAAATTTTCTCACTTGGACATCGTTGGTAGGCCTGTGGTTGTCTTAGAAAAGATCAATGTGGTGCCGGAGCACAACCAACATTTTCAGGTTACTCACATCTCTACTTCATTAAATTCTGAGGTTGATCTTACCATATGCACTAGAGCATGCAGCAGCTGCTTTTGCTTGTAGGCTATACATGTCTGAACACTTGAGTAATTTGGTTGTCATTCCTTTTTCCAGGTTTACTACAGATTCAACAACCTCTCTTTACTGAGGGAGCCATTCATGTTGATCGCTGGATTTATTATCTTCTTCATCACTTGCATTATATATGTGCATGCAGACTTGTCAATCTCTAAAAACTCAGCTTCTTACCTGGCAAAGCTGCAGTGGGAAGAGGTCTAAAATCTTTATCAGTTTTGAGATTGTATAATATTAAGTGTTCCCTGCTTCTGCTTACTAAGAAGGGTTTTCATACTGACAGGTGCAAGCGACAGTTCAGCAAGTGCACAGCTATATCAGCAAATGTTTGTTGATCCATGATAAGTTAGAGGCATCACTACGGGATCTTTCTAGGACTGGTGATGTTCAGGTCTGCAAAGCTGCCAGAAAAGCAGCTGACAATACCTTAAAAGAACTTTCAAAGGAAGTGAAACTCTTAATTGCTTCCCTGCATTCCTCACCGCAGGCTGCTCATGTGCTGCCTAAGGTAATTTTTACTAAACTATCTTCGCTCTCCACTTTACTTTATAATCACAACTCATACACTGTAACTAACAGTTATGTAACATGATTACAGGTTGAGGAGTTGGCTAACAAGGAAAGAGAACTGCAAGAGAAGTTGATGGCAAAACACTCCGCTGTGGTTGACTCGTAGAGAAGAAGTCTGGCGGCGGTCGGGAGACTGAGAATAAGATTGCAGCTCTCCAGCAGAAAATTACTGCACTCAAATCTGAAATTGATGAGCTAATGGATGTCATTGACGAAATATAACATAGTAGTTGGTCAGAGTTGGTCAGGTAAATCTTGCCGAATCATTTTCTTCCCTTACTAGATCAGAACTTCCCAGCTACGTTTTTGGATTAAATTTTAATGAGCATGGAACTTAAATTACTACCTTTAGAGAACCTTTATCACTTGAAAATGGGACCAAAATAATACTGACCAAATCACCAGCTGCTACATATTGGTTGCAAGTTATTTGGTTCTGGTATGTACTGTCAAGATTCATGAAAGCCCATCCAAAGGGAGATTCAGATTAGATGTTTCTTCGGATTCTGCCAAGTTGTGGCTTCTTGGTACATGAGACGTCATATCTGTGTCCAGCTGAGGTAAGTATAATTTGGACTTTCCATCTGGGTTTACCTGGAATCTACCTTCAAGTTGTTGTAGTATACTCCTCATAAAGGACTCCCGTGATTGAAGTTGCTTTTTTCATCGGCAACAATTTGAGGTTGAGAGACTTTCGTTTAAACTTGCCTAGATATTTTTCTTTTAGTGTAGGATTCTGAGCACGAAGGGTATGTGATATTAGCCACTATTTCACTATTGCTAGTTAGATGCCTAGACGTCATGAATTGCATGTGGGCGGTTACATGTTATGGTCACCTACAAATTGGTAGGTAACAAGTTGAGAAGATCCAAATTCTAATGATCTTGTTTCGAGAAGCTTCTTGCGTCTTAGGAATATCTAACAAGAAATAGTGATGGAAAAACAGAATAGATTGTTGAAGTTAATGATTGTTTGAGTTGAGTCCAGCTGAATGGAGTATAATGTGCAATGTTTTCAAATTGAAGCAAGATGGATACTGATAAGGTTTAAGGTTAAATTTTGACACGCTCTATTCTAATTATTGCATTGAAGAACAAGAAATGTGAAGCAATGATGCAATGTCTCATCTTCTTCAATTTCAAGCAGTTGATGCATAATGCCTATGCCTTTCCTTGATTGGTTTCATCATAGTGTGTAAGATACTAGTGTTGAATTGATTCAACTTGGAATCAAACATGTTTCAAAAACTTGTGACGTGTCTATTCTTGATTATCATCTACCTAATGGAAGGTCTCCTAGTCCCTCATAGTATCAAAATCTTCACACTTAAGTTGAACCTTCCATTCGTTGTTACCTATATTGGCCTTTGACCAAATAGGAGGGAATGAAAACCTACCTTTGAGACCAGAGATCAAATGACTGATTGTTACATTTGTCTTTGATCAATTAAGAAGGATCGAACTACCAACCTTTGAAACCAGAGATCAAATAATTGGTCGCTAGACTGTTACTAATTGTATGAAAGGGGTGCTTCATAAAGATGTGTGAAAAATACTCCCTCGACTTTGGTGTTCCCACACTTTCTCCTAAAGTCGTCCAACTTGTAAGCTCTTGTATTGTTAATGGCCTTCTCCAATGTTAGTGGATGAAGATAAGAAGAGGACTTAAACCTCAACCCTCCCTCTACCCATTTATAAATATCACTCCCAACACACTCTCCTTCAAACCAAAGAAACCTCCCAACTAACTTTTTGTGAAGAAGAATCACATGACTCGCCAACTCAGACTACTCCTCTCATCCCCACCCACACCTCCAGCTCCTCTTGATCAACTCAACTCAGACTTTGTTGTAATCCTCGCCGCCTTGCTTTGCGCTTTGATCTGCTTTCTCGGTCTAGTTTCCGTGGCACGTTGCTCTTGGCTCCGTCGTGTATCCAACTCAAGTTCAAACAACCTTCCTTCAGAAGCCAACAAAGGGTTGAAGAAAAAGGTTCTCAGATCATTACCAACTCAGCCTTATTCAACTGAATTTGCAGAAGCCGATTGCGCTATTTGCTTAGCTGAATTTGCTGATGGTGATCAACTTAGGGTGCTTCCTCAGTGCGGTCACGTATTTCATGTCGCGTGTATAGATACTTGGCTTGGATCACACTCTTCCTGTCCTTCTTGTCGACAGATATTGGTCGTTGAAAGGTGTAAGAAATGCGGTGGAGTGCCTCCGGAAGCTATGATGAAGCTGAGTGAAAATGGTCAGACCACGGCCGCTGCTACCCACACCGCAGAGTACTTGCCGTAGAATCGATCAGTATATCCGTCCTAACAAGACTCAGATTCAGTCAGACCATTAGAAGCAGTTTCTTCTAATCTAAGCTTGCAAAGAATTAAAGAAATATTTCGGAGCAGGGTAGGAACAGAACAAGAACAGAGCAAAAACAGAACAAGTGAGGTTTGATAGAATATGTATTTGGTTTGGCAGATTTTGGGGACATGTAAGTATAGATTGTGTTATAATTTACAGCTAGAGAAATGCACAAGCAAACATTAGCACAATGACCATGATGCTACCACATCTCAATTGTTTGCTTCATGTTCTTTATGTATGCCTAGTCTTGAAATGCCAGAATCTCAAGCTTATATTGAACCTAAAGATTGTTCGAAAACCGTATGTTCCCTTCGATTTAACGTTAATTCAGTTCAATTTTGAATGGAGAGGAGAAGAAATAAGTGGTACTACTCTTAATGAGACCATATGAATTTTGACTACGAGATTGGAGCAAGTATGTTTCAACCTCTTAAAAAAAATACTTCTACATCGCTGAAATATTGGACAAACCTCAATTTCAAGGCAAAGATGCATTTATAATGATTTCTATCACCGACCTCTGAAACTAGATACTTTTTTGTTCCGACCCTTATGACTCGGTAGATATAGGATTTCTTCGATCCGATGCTAAGAGTTGACACTCATGTTCCAACCTTATGAGTAGATGATCTAGCAATGGTTCACCTACTTAAATATTTTTTGTTTCTTTCAAATTGAAATATGATTATTTCAATGGCATTATTAAGATATAATCATCCTCCCCTCATGTCATTTTGCAAGCATGAAATGAATAGTGAATACCATTTATGGTTTTTGGAATATGAAGTCTTCTTGTTACATTTATGCTAATAAAATCAAGGCTTTTGTAGAAAAGTTGGAATGAGATTTTTCTATTTTTCTTGGTGTCCTTACCTTTAACCTACCTACCTAGCTAGTATTCTTAGTATGCTTCACTTTCAAGTCTTGAAGAAAAAGCACACACCATTATCATTAGTCAATCAACTTAACTCTAAGCATAAGATTCATTCCTAAAGTTAAACGCTACCTGATCATGTCTTGGTTGAATGGTTAACAGACCTCAAGCTTTAAAAGTATACTTTGCTTGATATTATCTTGATGTTTAATCCAAGAGAAAAGCTTCAAGCATCGATCGAATTCTTTAATGCGTTCTGTTTTATAAATATTCAGATTCAAATTTGGCACTTATCTAATGTGACCTACCTGCTACCATCTGACTATCATTTTTGAAGCGAAACATGTTGTGTTTTGCTGTCTCATAAGTTGTACTTATATAATGTGACCTACCTGCTACCATCTGACTATCATTTTTGAAACGGAACATGTTGCGTTTTGCTGTCTCATTTGTTCCTTTTGTTTATTGATCGTTCAAAGAGGGAAGTGAATGCAAAAAGTGGAGGTCCTACCAGCCATTGTTCCAACATTTTCATTACAGAATTTACATTTCTTGAAGTTGATACCCTTCTAACCAGTAATTTTATTGATGGAAATTGGGCATGATGAAACCTGATATTCCAGCACCAATAAAGCTGCAATGCGAACAATGACGCACGAAAAGAAAAATACACTAACCAGCAGGATCAGATCTTGAAAGAAAGCTAGTAACTCTCCAATGCTGGCACAAATCAAAGGTTACATAAATTACATCTGAATGTTGGACACATAAGGTGTGACAGTACATTGAGCACAAATCCGAGAATTTAATTAAGTTGTCAAATACGAGGTTATTAGTCTGCACACCCATCATATTACATTACATCTCTAACAAGTTACAAACAGGAAGCCACAATCTAACCAGCTTCAACAGCCACGAGCTTTAGTGCTAAGTTATTTCCATGGCATGCCTTGAGGGATGTTATTGTTGTTGTTTGGGATTCCCATACCGTGCTGGTTGATAGGGCTTCCAGAACCACCACCAGATGAGGATTCACTTAATGATGCACCTGACTGGGAACTGCTAGCTCCTGTAGTGGGTTCGTTGTGAAAGACAGGTTTACTTTCTTTTTGGCGAGGTGTCTTTTTTTCTTTGCTACCTTCCACGTCAAAAGTACCGACAATTACCTACAAAGTGGTGGATAAGAGATATTTCTAAGGGTATCATATAATCAGGATTCTGGATGACTGGATAAGTACACGATATACCAAAGCTGGTAACTGGTAAGGTACATAATACAGTTCCAAGAACTTCAAAACACAAGTGCACCTTTTTTGATGCCAGTAAGAAAAGCCCTAAATGGATTAATGTGATGCCAAACAATTTGCATAACCGTGCACCAAATAATGGTGCATGAGAAAGGTACAAAAGATAGGAAATGTATGAAACATCAAAATGATGCAAATACTATACAATCCCCAAAGAGGTTGCAACATCATTTAACTACTGTGTATTGTGTCTCATCGTTAAGACGTTAACAGTGTCTTGAAAGACGAATTTTATGAGAGGCAGTACAAATCAAACCTGGACAGGAGATGCGGCTATCAATAGACCTGCCACCCCACCACCCAATACCCGGCCATCTGGTCCAGATAATGAAACAGTCATCCCTCCGCTTCTCATTCGCTGACCATCACTCTCTGTCAAGAAAAATGAACCAGATAGAGATAATATCTCGAATCGACCCTGCAAAAGATAAAAAAATTAAAATATATAAAAAATGAACTAGCACAGCTTAAAAAAAGTATGTTCAAGTTGCTCAATACCATAAAAATTCAAAATCTGCTGAAAGAAATGAAGACGAGAGACGAGACTACCGAACAAGAGCCTGCTGCACATTTACGTTTATAAATGACCTTACATATGCCTCCAAATGAAAGGATACTAATCAACATCAAAATCGGAAATTTATGGTTTTGATAATCATTTGTCCTGACGCACTTTTCTGTTGTTTGATTATGTATTATTCTGTTAATGACACGGAACGGGAGTTTCTAATAGACAAACTGTCAAACTTTTTCACAAAGAAATGTTATTACAGAGAAATTGAGCAGCTTACAGGAATACGAGATATAAGGGCAACGTGCAAGTTACAGGAGAAAATATTGTGAGCGGATTTGTGATTAAACCAGAAAAGAAATGCATTTGATTAGTCATAGGGGAGACTCTTGGGATAGGGGTGGCTTTCTGACCCATAAATGAACTATATCGCCGAATATTCTACAACGGCAGTTAAAAAGAATAATAGGGTCAATAGCACACCGTTTTCCAAAACTAGGCAACATACTACACGTTCATTACACACACAATATCCTTAGCAGTTCATCATCCCATTACAGTTGCACTTCCTACAAAATAGTAATAAACCTGTGTTTTAAATCTGAACATCAATCAAAGTTCACTAGCCATACCTCACAAGTTACTGTCCCACCAGATGTTGCTGGTTGACGAAGAGTAACATTTGATATTGCCCCACTAGCAGAGAGAATGCACACTGCTCTAGATCCGTGCTGAGTAAATGATAAAACTTTTGCAGATACATCCTGTAAATCACATATAATTACAACGAGATACATGGTTCAGGAAAACTGGAAAAGTAAACCGTTTAATATAATGAAGACAACAAAAGAGAGTATGTCGGCATGTAGTGAGTCTTTGGCATGAGGTAGTGATGATAAAAACAGGCAACTGCAATTAAAAACGAAAAAACAACTATATAGAGACACACTACTACCTCTCCGATCTTGACAGTGATGACATGTGGGATAAATCCAACCCCAGCTGGTCCTGTGAAAGAAGAGAGTATTACTGTATTAGGGTACATAAAATAAACATTTTTCACATTTTTTAGCCCTCAATTAAAATTTATATTCAGGTATCAGTAACATAAACCTAATATGTCAAGCGAAACAAAAACGACAGAACATAAGGAGATCAAGTGTATCGATATCAATAAAAGAAAGCTAGAAATGAAGAAGATGACTCGCATTATAGATAAAATATAACTAAGTCCATGTTTTCTTGCACTGCAGTGACTAATAGCTGCAGCACATCTCATCTCTTATATATTAGGATTCAACTAGACATAAATTTCAAATTTTACAACAATATAGCGAAATTTACTGCGGTAAATGGTAAAGAAATTTTGCACAGAGTCATTCTTGTTTTGAACATAATGTTTAGTTTTCTATTACAAAAAAGAAAAGAGAGAAGAACCTTTGCTCATGGTAAAAATATGTTACATAATTGAAAACTTAGATCTATATGAAAATTGAGATGTTAAATCTATGCAGTCTCAGATCATAAGAAATATTCATTCACAAATCACAGATATACATGCCATAATTGACGCTAACCTTGGGAGTATGAGGAGAAGGCCACTAAATAATTAGTATATAACAATTACATAGAAAAACATAGAAAAATACCAGGAGTTTCCCTTTTCTTCTTGTTGGTGGAACCACGCGGTCTACCCCTCTTTTTCACTGAAGCTGGTGAGAGTAAGCCACTTTCAGAAGGAGGTGCATCAGCCGACTGAGGTTGCAAAAATATTGCAGGAGACTGACTGACCGCTTGACTTGGAGGAACCACTAAAATTGCCATAGCTCCTTCAGGCCCATATTTCCTCGGCCTACCCCTCTTTTTCTTCATCATGTCTCCTGACCCTATATCCATATTCATATTGATCCCATTACTTAGCCCAATAGCAGATTCCACAGCTCCTCCATTTCCAGACTGCCCTTGATATGAAGGGGGAATTGACATCATAGGGTTGTACATAGTTCCACTTCCATCATCAGAAACATATGCCACTCTCATGTTCTGATCAGCTGGTTGCGGCTGACCAGAATGATGATGTCCACCGCTATCATACGCTTCCCTGCTTGCCATAACTCCTGACTCAGCTCCAGACATTTCCCCTACAGCTAAACTTGTATAACCCACCTACAATTGAATATGATAAATACAACAAGTTTCCATATTTTGGCATAAAGGCTGAAACTTTAAAGCAAAACAAACCTAAGAACTGATGAAATTGCACACACTCAGAAAGCATAATTCAAGAATGAGAGACCATAAACTCCAAAAGAGTCCACTTCAACAAATTTCCAAACCCTAATTTATAAAAACCCAAACCCAGTAAAGCTTGAAGCTTTAATCAAAACCCAGTAAAGCTTGAAGCTTTGAACAGAAGCCAGTAAAGCTCGATGATTTATTCAAAACCCAGTAAAGCTCGAAGCTTTCATATTAATTCCTACATGCATGTGGATCGAGCTGCGATCTCTCGAAATTATTACACGAAGAAAACACCCGAGAACATTCTGGCTGAAATCAGCAACTAATACTAAAAATTAGAATTAAATCTGAAATTAAACTGGAGTGAAAATCAGAGGGAAATACTTACTGAAAATCTCCGATAATATCTGGAGGCGAAGATGTGATGGAAAATAAATAAATTGAGGATGTGAGAGAAACTGATAATATAATAAAGTTTTGTTAGGGTTTCAAGCAGGAAGAGACACCTATTCATTTTTCTTATTAATTTATTATCTATTTATTTTGTTTAGAGTTTCATTTTATGTTTTCTTATTCTTCCGCGGACTCAAAGCGTTGATACACTAAAGATGCTTGAACCATCGATCTCTAAATTAAAGATCGAAGAGACTGGATAGCTGAATGTTGGACTGCTGTTTGTGCAATCACTTGAAACTTATGCACAAAATAAAGAAGACTTCAGAGTTTGTCCATTTTTAAACCAACATGTTCAAATCAAACTCCTTGAATTATTCTCTTTACCTTGATCTGTTTCATCTGCTCAGTGTAGCAATTTTTTAAGAGCAGAAATAAAAAGAAATATGCAAAAATATATTGAAACCAAAAGACGGGGAGACCGAATAGAAATGGCAGCAAGACAATATCGCCTTCTGCAAACCTTTTGTTCATTTTTGAGCGAAGAAATTGCACTTCCATGAATTACCTCTGCCTGCTGTACCTAAAGCTGAAGTCTTGTCACCATTTGATGCACTATTGGAACTGAAGAACAGAATCCTAAAACCATCAGAATGTGTATTTTAGAATTCTTACTCAACAGAATATTAGACAAACAACAAAAAAGGTTAGCGTTTTACTAGCTAAAACACAAAAACACACTTGCGGAATGTCAGCAAACTGTAGCATTTCTAGGCATCCAATAAGTTGATAAAGCTGTTTTACAGAAGCAACAGATGAAAAATATCGGCATAGAGTTTTTTGCTCTTCGACAACAGTTAACATTTTCAAACACTCAGCCTTGGTACTGGTATCGGCTCATGTAATGCATTGTTCTAAAACATTCTCAAAAGTACATCCAGAAGAATGTCTCTTAAAGATTCATTATCTGAAGGAAATTCTGATAATATAAGTGCTTAAAGATCTTCAAAAAAGAGGTTTCATTTCATCATCCAGTAAATGAGCTGTTACTTCAGAAGCCTTCTTCGCCGTAAAGTTTCGGTAACTTATATACTCCAAATTTAAATTCTTAAACAGCACCAATTTAGGTCTGTCACCAATTGCAACCCTTTAAAAAGTTCTGTAAATCATTTGCTGAAAGTTCTGGTAATTAATTATGCAACAAAATCTTTGGAAATTTGAAAAGTTATAAGAACTTCCTCTTTCGAATTCTTCGCATTTTGTGATGCACAATTTCTCCGACCGAAGTTCCAACGAGTATATTTTTTTTTTCTTCTTCTTTCTTTCTGAGAGATCAGATGAAACGAGTATATTTCAAAACTTGCTTTCCGAGGATTCATGACTGTAGATGCTCTAATATATCCGAATCCTATTCGATTTTTTCATAGAGAAACCTGATGGATGTTCTAACAGGCATATTTCCAATCCTCCAATTAGACAAAGTATAATGAATAAAACCAAAGCAAAGAGATTGAATTGGATATCTTGAGCAATCCAACCTGGCAAAATATCACAAAACACAGCCAATCACCACATACTTCTCCAAGCACTCAACATACAAACTTCCAATCAAGACAAACAACAACATGTGGAAGACCTCCTCACACGTAAGCACTCCACGTGTCAACAACTATCCACGTGTCCGACAGTGGGAGGCTACTCGAGATCGCTCATAAGCTCAACCTCTTATCTTCATAAAATCTGCCTCACTAGAAAGCTCTCAATTTTTCTCTTTATTTTTTAGATTTTTCCAAATTCTACACCTCCACAATTTCTCCATTCCTTATTGTTTTCTTCCACTATCTCTCCTTTGAGGATTGGTCAGCTTTGAGAAGCCATGAACACAATTGCAACAGCTGCAGTGTTATCACTTCTTCCAGTCTCTCTATATAGACCATCTAAGCTCAGTTGCAGAAAGGTATGAGCTTTTGTGGATTTTTGATGTGGGTATATGTTGACATGAACTGGGTCAGCCTCAGAACTGGAAATTGAAATCTATTAATATCTTGATTTGATCTTGTTGAACGTGTAAAATTGGATTCCAGTGGTGTGTTTTACTTGCTGAGATGAACAGAGGATTAGGGCTTACGGTAAATTGTAGGATTGCTAAAATGTCTGCAATTTACTACTGTTCAAAGATACTTCATTGATATCGTTTCGATTTTCTGTGAAATAGGCACGAATAAATTAATATGCTGCATTGAGAACTTAAAGTTAGCTTTAGAGTTGAAACAAACATAACCACGAAGGATCATGACTTGCTTATCTTAAGGCAGCGTGAAATGGTAGCCTCAACTATTAGGAATAGTTGGTTTGAGGTTGTTGAAAGATACTCTTCAATCAGGCTAAGATCCGAAGCCATAAAATTAGTAGCAAAAGAGCAGGATGTAACATGAACTTTAAATGCTGTAAGCTGTGATCATTTCTTGGAGAACTTTTAGATGGTTGCTAATCCGTATTCCTTTATAACTGACATTGGTTCGAGGCATAGGATTTTGCTAAAATTATTTTCACTTGACCTGAAGGTCGCCGGTGGTAATGTTTCCTGCTTGGTTGTATTTTCAGGGATTAAAAGGAGGCTTCAAAGTCTTTGCAGTTTTTGGAGAGGAGGGTGGGTTGATAGATAAAAAGAATCCCTGGAGTTCTATATTTGAAGTAGAGGATCCACGTTCCAAATTTCCTCAGGTTAAAGGCAAGTTCCTTGATGCAAATCAGGCCCTAGAAGTAGTCAGATTTGATATTCAATATTGTGATTGGCGTGCACGTCAAGACCTGCTCACAATAATGCTCCTTCATGAAAAGGTACATTTTTATCCAGATTTCAGACTTGATACAGTTAGAGTTGCGAAGATGACGCACAACTGACTCACTTTTGACTCAGGTGGTAGATGTTTTGAATCCTTTAGCACGAGAGTACAAGTCCATAGGCACCGTAAAGAAAGAGCTTGCTGGGTTGCAAAATGAACTTGCCCAAGCTCACAAACAGGTTTGTGATTTGAACCTCCGGCAAATAAAATCTTGCGCATCTTTCGCTACATATTAGCTGATATTGGGATCAATTACCAGGTCCATATATCTGAAGCGCGAGTATCCGCTGCTCTAGACAAGTTAGCTTACATGGAGGAACTGGTCAGTGACAAGCTACTTAACGACAGAGCTTTAGCAGAGCCTGATAGAGCATCTGTACCTTCCACTAGCTCTTCCATAAATTCCTTGGACACATCAAAAATGAAAACATCTAGGAAAGGATTAAATGTGTCTGGTCCAGTAAAATCGTATCATCCACGCCTGAAAAATTTCTGGTACCCTGTTGCATTCTCTGGCGATCTTAAAGAGGACACCATGGTAATTATCAACATCGTTCTCTGCACCCTTTAATGTATAATCCACATAGCTTTGGTGAATAACTTGAGCTCTACACATGTTTAGGTTCCAATTGATTGCTTTGACAAACCATGGGTGATATTCCGCGGAAAAGATGGGAAACCAGGATGTGTAAGGAACACCTGTGCACATAGAGCTTGCCCTCTTGATCTTGGCACTGTAAACGAAGGGCGTATCCAGTGTCCCTACCATGGTTAGTAGCCTTGTTGTAAATTTCTGTGTAAGTTAAAAATAAAAAGCAAGATGGCAAACTTTCCGTAGCTCAAAAGTTTCTAACCTTTCTGTTTATAATTTTCAGGATGGGAGTACTCCCGGATGGAACTTGTGAGAAAATGCCATCAACTAAATTACTCAATGTCAAAATAAAATCTCTTCCTTGTTTCGAACAAGAAGGTATGATCTGGATATGGCCTGGAAGTGATCCTCCCACAGCTACCATCCATCATTACTGCCGCCCCTGGATTCACAATTCACGCGGAGGTATGTGAATTTATCATTTCATGTCTATTCAACTGACTTAAAGTCTTCAATAGTGTGTTAGTACTTGGTAATACCAGAAGATTTCTTGCTTATATAAATATTGTGCATTGGAAACCACAGATTGTGATGGAGCTTCCAGTTGAACATGGGCTTCTTCTAGACAACCTCTTAGATCTTGCACATGCGCCTTTCACCCACACATCAACTTTTGCCAAAGGATGGAAAGTCCCTGAGTGAGTCTGAGTCCATAGTTGGCTAATAAATTTTATCACGTCTTATCACCTTCATGAATCCTAAGATACAAGAGCGCTAACCTCTGCCCTATATAATTGCAGCTTTGTGAAATTCTTGACGCCATCAGCCGGACTTCAAGGTTACTGGGACCCATATCCGATAGACATGGAATTCAGACCGCCGTGTATAGTTCTATCAACCATTGGAATCTCAAAGCCAGGAAAACTAGAAGGACAAAGCACGAAACAGTGCGCAACACACCTGCATCAACTTCATGTGTGCTTGCCTTCTTCAAAAAACAAAACAAGATTGTTGTACAGAATGTCTTTGGATTTCGCCCCGATCCTAAAGCACGTCCCTTTTATGGAGCATTTATGGAGGCATTTCGCTGAACAGGTAATTTCCAGAGCCAACACTTTTCATCTATTAACCATATGTTTCTACATATTTTCTTTTCCAGCTTGTTGCAGTGGTAATTCATTTTTTGGAACTTCTATAGGTCCTAAATGAAGATCTAAGACTAGTCCTGGGACAGCAAGATCGAATGAACAATGGCGCAAACATCTGGAACCTGCCAGTATCATATGATAAACTTGGAGTAAGATACAGAACATGGAGAGACGCCGTAGACAAAGGAGTGAAACAATTACCATACAGCAACTCAAATGCAGATGATTCAGACTCCGAGTAACTCGCCTTCTTCTTCTGCCCATCTCCTCAACCGAGAACTTTCTTGTGCATAGCATACTCAGACAATTTTGTGGGAAATCAGTTCCCAGAAATTTGACACCCAAACAGCTAATTGATCCAAAGGAAACACAGTGATGTTCTCTTTATCGAAGCCCTCCATTGTAAAATAAGAGCGTAACTGTACATTTTGTATCCTCTTCATTGTTTGTCCAAAATGAATCACTGCAAGATTTGCAGATGAATTCTTCTACAGCTTTCAGTGATAACAACATCAAAGTCAAAAATTCAGAATCCAAAAAAGCTTCGATTTTTATTACAACAAGCAACACACATGTACATATATCAATTCACAAACACTGAACGCCATCAACCCTTATTCATCCCCAAAAACCCTAAATCCACTAAAGCCCTAATTTCCACATGACTCAAATTTCCGTACAATTCACAAAAGCGCCGCAGTAGGGACAGAAACTGAACTCCCGATCGACCCCACGTTCGCAAAATCGGCACTTGACAACATCTAGAATGGCTCCAGCACTATTAGACGGCGGCGGAGGAGACAATAAGGGTGGGAAGAAGAAGGAACAGTTGTTGCAGTGCATCAAGGGTTCTTTTCCAGGCCATCTCCAGACGGGGATAAAGAACAGCTTGAGAACATTCTCGTAGTCGACTAAATCAGCTGTTGATCCGCAATTGATGCATCTGGCAGCGTTGGATTTCAGGACTTGACGAACTTGTTGCTCCAGTCCACCAACGAAGAAAAAGAACATTTTTTGAAGATGATTTGAATGATTGATCGATTGTAGACGGATGCTGTACAGGTTTAATCTTTTCCTTGATGGAGTTGGATTGAGAGTTTCTGGGGATTTATGGGAGTTGGATTTTGCTTTATGGGATTTTACTTGAAGTTTCTGGAGTTGTTTGGTTGGTTCAAGTCTTCAAAATATTTTGATATCAAAAAAAAAAAAAAAAGTCTTCAAAATATTTATCTAGTCGTGTAAAGTTTTTTTCCTAATAAAAATTAGGGGTTAGTTCAAAGTCTGAATTATACTCCCTCCGTCCCATTTTGAGTGTCTCATTTGAGTATTTTCACGATTTTTAAGAAAATTGAAAAATGTGAGATAAAAAGTAAGAAAGAGAATGAGTGGGATAAAAAGTATGAAAGAGAATGTAAATATAGAGGTAAAAAAGTTTTTATTTTAGGAAATGAGAAGATCATTTTGGGACATCCAAAAAGGAAATGGGACGGAGGGAGTACTATTTGTTATCTTTAAAGTCATTCGAGTTCGGCAAGAGGAACAATATATGTTTATTCAAGATATAATGGTTGATTTGGTTAAGTGAGAGTAATGTTGATTTTTGTTTGATTTCAAAAAATACGAATGATTGAGATTGACCATTATGAATATCAAAAATTGGATGAATAAACTGTTGATATGTTAAGGTGTCATTCTGTTTCAAAAAAAGTTGGTTGTAACCCTTTAGAAATGAGATTTAATCTAAATAAAACATCCAAAATTATTACTACGATTTTTACGAATCCAACCGCACATTTAAACAACTTTAATCTCAATTGTCGAATTATATGAATAGCATAAACCTATAGTAATGATTCTTTTATTTGATAAAATAAGAATACAATCAGATGAGATTTCACCTTTGCAAGTTTAACTGATAAACTGATTACCTTTGCCTACTCAGGAAATGGGATATCAGCCAAATCTCTCCTATAAGGCACACCATCCACTAGCTCAGCTCTAGTACTTCCATTTTCCAAATAAACACCTTCTTTTGCCGGATCAATGTATGTTTCCACGGTATCTTTCCGAAATGTGAGATATAAAACAGCCAAAAGATAAACCGCCATCAGAGGAAATACAACTAGCCCGATTAGAACATTTCCAACTTTAGGTAAGGAGTTGTGTATAATCCAGTCGATAAATGTCGTGCTCAGGTAGTATATATTTATGCCGATGATCCCAAGTCCTAAAATCCATGAGGTCACAATTATCTGCAAATGAAGAACACCGAACAACGTTAGTTTCCATAGGAAAAAATATAACTGAATTTTCAGCAATGGAAATGATGATAAAACTCACATATATCGAGTTTTTATGAGGTCCCATTTTGGTAGAACTGCTACTGAACTTGAGCAGAGGGATGAGTGCAAATGGAAGCTCAAATGAAAGTATCATCTGTAGTGATCAAAACTGTGAATACTGAACAAAAATGTATCCCAAACTGAAATTGTTAATATTTTAGGAGTAGTATATTTACTGATGCAATGATGATGAGCCTCCCAGCACCTGAGGGTCCGCTAATAATGGAAACTATTAGGCTTGGCATAATGGCGATGCACCTCGTCAGCAAATTTCTTAGCCATTTCTTCATCTTAAGGTCAAGGAAGCCCTGCATTTTCCGCGCAGACATGATTCGTCAGAAACATTCCAAATGTAAAAAATGATATAGTTACCAATAGATTTTGTACCTGCATTATAAATTGTCCGGCATACGTTCCTGTGATAGTCGAGCTTTGTCCAGATGCAAGCAACGCGATGGCATAAAGTGTTGAGCTAGATTTTCCAAGCACATTCTGAGTATCTTAACTATTTTAGAAAATATTTTTTTGGTATAGAGTATTTATTGTTTTGTGTCTAGCAGGGAATCAAACTGACCCGGAGAAGAAATGAGGCGTTGTTGAGAGTAAGATCGCTACAGGCACCAACGTCACCACTTGACAGTCTATCTTCTGCGCAGACTGTACCGGATACAGATATGACTGCAACATTAATCAAGAATGCTATGAACAAAGCAAAGCCACTCTCAATAAGAAAATACCGGCATGCATCCTGTAAAAATAAAAGTTCCAGTAAATATCAAGCTGAAATATATAAATACCAGTTCTACAAAAATCACAAGGATATTGTGTTACATTTATGCCGCGCACTGAATTCGGTATCTTTCTGGAAAGAACAAGAGCAGAATGTAGAAACAGGTTGTGTCTGACATGGAAATTTCAGACAATCAATGAAAATTTATTTAAGTGAATTTGTCAGCATAAGAGGTAATTTTCACATTTTATAACTTACGGCATGACAAGCGCGCCAAACAAGGCAATGGCATCTCGAGTTGCACCTTGACCACTGAGCTTTGGGATAAACATGCCTTTTAGCACACCGGATGCTGGAGGACTCACATAACTCAGTTCTCCGAAAAAGCAACCAGCCATTACAAATACCAAAACTGTTATCAGTAATTCCAGCTTCCTAACCTTCAAACAATAAAGTAAAATGTAAATCAATGAGAAATGTAAGAAAGTACATATATTGTGGGCATGAAAAGCCCTGAGATTAACACTCGAGATCGAACCTTGTTTTAAAAGCATGAGTAGTTATCAAGCTAGTTTTTAGATATTATAAATTTGCTTCGAAAGACGGAAAATGACAAGTACTAGTTGACTAAGATACTATTAAAATTCTGCAAATCGGCCGCCCTGATAGGCCTCTTAGTCTTTTATAAGGAACCTGATCATGACTTTGATAATATCAATATTAAAACTGCAAATAACAGACAACTGTTACAATTTTAAACCTGGTTGTCCCCAGGTCATCAATATTTTCTTATATATACCGTGTGTTTTGATTCCCTACTTTCATCGAGTAATAACCAAAAAATATTGGATTTGATCATGAGCATACCCCATATCTCTGCAAGCCTAGCAGAAGCAAAGTGCTGAAACCAGTGAGCAAGACGCCGATCCAGATCGGTATATTGAACAGTATGTTAAGCGCGAATGCTGTTCCTAAAACTGTTAAAATAAATGTAAATATGACAAACATCAGCAACAAATTTTAGAAATAATGAAATGTTCATTTTACTGATCACTCAAACTAGGGAGGTTAAATTTTAGACAGACCTTCGGGAATATCAGCTGCAATAACAGCAAGCTCGGCCAGCAACCACAAACAGTATTTGACAAATACCGGATACTCAGCCTTGCATAACTCTGATAAGTGTTTGCCTGATAAGAAATTCATTGATTTAATATGAAAAGGAAAACATTTCATTTTAATGGTACTAATTACCCGTACGTCGAGTTATGAATTACCTGTGCTTACGCCGAGGTTTGCTGCAAGTGATTGAATTATGAGAGCGAATATTAATCCGACAAGGACCACCCAGAGAAGCTGTCCAAAAAAATGAAGAAATAAAAAAATTACTATCATTTTCAGACACCCTTAAAAATACTCTGTTGGATTTTTTGTCTGTTTGTTTGGCATATTGTCTTCTTTTCCCAGTAGGTGTTAAATGCATCATGCCAAGATCACACCTGAATTTTTGAAAATTATGGATCCTTTTAGTCTTTTATGGTGTTGCATAATTACCTCGTATTTATGATTAGCTCCGGCTTGAAGGTCAGTTTCCACTGTAGAGGATCAGAAAGATTAAAACCAAAACATTCAGTAAGAATTTTATTGAAAATCGATATAATGATTCAAAGAAGTGATGGTCTCACAATTTCCAGGATCAAGATATGCCAAGGAAACAAGGAACCCCGGACCAACAAAGCTCAAGAACTTTCTCCATCCCGGCTGCAGGTAACAAAAAATTAACACGAGGAAAAGTGAAGAGTCCGGTTGCTTTAGTAGTTAAATTTCAAGCTTACCTGTTGTTTCAGTTCATCTGAATCGTGCGCTTTCTCGATGATCGGAGGTGACACTTCCATGGCAGAACTCATTTGGTGACTAGCTATTTGGCTTCTACACAAAAATGAGTCCTCTGCAACAAGTAAATTTACCTGCTCTTCAAATTAAATAGACAAATTGATTCCTCTAAAGTAGACAAGAAGATTAGTAAAGCATTATACTATTGAATGTATCTCAGTTTTGGATTGTCTTATATGAGTTTTAAGTAGAATGATGCTTAAAGTGAATCCACTACACATGTCTCTAGTGGTGCATATATATTTAGTAAAAGAGTTTTGGTGTTAAGGGAACTTCTGTGAGTCATTTTCAACTAAATGAGATTATAACGTTCACTATTCCAAGTTTATTCTGTTAAAATCCGTATTTTAATATAAAGAATTTAGCAAATCTGAAGGTATTTAAAATATCAAAAATCAAGGGAAAATGAAAAATGAAAAGAATTTGGGCAATTTAATTTATTTCCTATAGCCTTGGGAACTAAGCTTATACTTATTTTAGATTCAATTTTTAAATTTTATTTTATTTTTTAAAGTTTACAAAAATTATGTACATACGGTTGGTGTGATGTTAATATAGTTTAAATTTGAATTGTTAAATCATTGGTGATCAATATTTAAATTGTATCTTACTGTTTTATAAATAACTAGTACTTGTTGCACATAATATTTTATGCGCTCTGACGTGGAATTGTAAGGTGTTAGATGATATAAAATAGTAAACATAATTTATGTCAAATTGATAAAAATAGTAATGTGAATCAGGTGAGAGATAATTACCGAATTAAATTAAACGAAAATCAAAAGAAAGTGAAAGAGATTACCATGAAGGGCGTGAAAGTATTGCATTACACATTGCCCTTTCCTACAATCGCATCACATCTCATTGAATATAAACTGATCGCATCCAGGTTTTTGAATCATTGATTATCGGTTAGGGTTTAGTATTGTTGGGGTTTTAATTTAATCTTTTAATAACACAAAATGGTTTATGTTTCAACTACTAATGAATATTTTTGGAAAGAAATTGTGGCTTCATGAGACAACCGTTAATATGACACTTTTTGTACTATTAATAGTAGATATTATCCGTTGGCTTTGAACTTGTTCTTATATCATATAACTACTTAATATTGATACAAAAATAATTTGATTAAACCTAAGACTAAAATTATATGAATGAATAATGTATAATTGGGTCAAATATATATAAACAGCACCAATTAGAGTAGCAAACAAGATAAAGTACACATGTATTGACAACAATATCTTCTTGTCTGGTATTAGGTCAACCTTTTACTTGGTAAAACTTAGTTGTTGCATGAATCACACATTTTCCTCATCTCCTTTTCCATTCATTTTATCCAAACAAACTAACTGATCAAGTCAAAGCCGAAAGCAACTCAGAGCTTATTGAGGATCACAAATATATATATATATATATATTTTTTTCATTTTTATAACATATTTTTAACAAATCTCCACTTGATAATTACAATATCATTTTTATTTAACATATTTTCTTGTTCCTTATTTAAAGCTAACAGATTCCTTCACTTCTTATCCAACCAACAAATCTCTAACAACACTGCCCATGCAAATTCATATTCTTGAAGATTTTAGATTCACAAGCTGCGTAAAGAAAAAGTACACTCACTGACTGATCCAACTGGTGATAAATATATTCTTCTACATTTCACAACAATGTTGTTTGCTGCACTTAGTTAACATAAGTTTTACATCTTTGAGTCTGTTTTCTGGGATCATTGTTTCAAAATTATGTATGCTTTTTGTATAATATGTACAGTTTTCGAGACGTAGATCGAGCTTCGAAAGTGTACCTTCCTAGTTTTCTGAAGGTATGTTTATATACTTGAATCTTCCATTCCAGGTTTCATTACTCATGTGTTCTGAATTTTAGTTGAAATACAATTTTCTGAACTTGAGATGCTAGAGATATCCTTTGAGTTCGATATAGAGTCAATGATACGCATAACATAGCATAATATGATCATTTCTGTGCCAGATCCTAGAATGACTGTCACAGAGGTCCCAGATCACCAAGTATTTGAAGTGGACCGGGATGGCGTCCCCTCGCTTCTCGATGATGATGGCAAACCTAAACGAACAGGTAAATGATTGAAAAAATGTAAAAGAAGGTGCATGAGATAAATATATGACAACTTGAGTTTAAGGTTTTTTGATATATTGGGAAATGTCGGATTTATGTAGGAACATATATGACTGCAAGTGCACATATCATAACAGCAGTGATTGGATCTGGAGTGCTGTCACTGGCTTGGGCAACAGCTCAGTTAGGTTGGATTGGTGGTCCAACTGTAATGCTTTTATTCTCATTTGTCACATTATTCACCTCATCCCTACTCTCCTCTTGTTACCGCACTGGTGATGTTGTCACTGGCAAGCGGAACTATACGTACATGGACGCAGTCCGCTCCTATCTCGGTAATAACACTCAAAAATATATCTCCACATCTTTGGCTATCATTTTTTTCGCGTTGAAGAAATATTTTTCTTTAATTTTTATTGGGCTGCAAAATTTTCAGGTGGATGGAAGGTGAAGTTCTGCGGATTGGTTCAGTATGTGAATCTTGTCGGCGTGTCCATTGGTTACACCATTGCATCAGCTCTAAGCATGATGTATGTTAAATTCTTGAAAGTAAAAATGGGACTAATTCGAATTTTTGAATTTTTATTTCCCGGGTATTATTGAATGCATCTTTGGATTGTACAGTGCTGTGCAGAAATCAGCTTGCTTGCATAAGCATGGAGGAGCAGTAGGAGATCAAGCTTGTAAAGTTAATAGCAATCCTTACATGATTGCTTTTGGAATTTCACAGATCATTCTGTCCCAAATTCCGGATTTTGATCAATTATGGTGGCTCTCATATTTGGCAGCAGTCATGTCCTTCACGTATTCGACTATCGGGCTTGCACTTGGTATCACCAAAGTTGCAGGTACACTGTATAAACTCACTCTTTTACAGGTAATGAGATGTAATTTTTGCTACAGATTTTGACAGTTTGTTTCACTTTTTGTGCAGAAAATGGGTGGAAAATCCTCGGTACAATGACCGGAGTACCCATTGGAACTATCAGCCAAACTCAGAAAGTATGGAGGATTTTTCAGTCACTAGGAAACATTGCATTTGCCTACTCATTCTCAATGATTCTCATTGAAATTCAGGTATGCCTTTTTTAGTACTGAACTTTTCGATCATAACCTTTTTTCCGCATTTCCTGTTTTATTTTCTTGCTATGTAAATTGAATAGGTAATGTCCTTAACAGGATACAGTCAAATCTCCTCCATCAGAATCGAAGACGATGAAAAAGGCAACGTTCCTAAGTGTAGGAGTCACGACATTGTTTTACATGATGTGTGGTTGCTTTGGCTACGCAGCATTCGGAGACAATGCTCCAGGGAACTTACTCACAGGTTTCGGATACTTCAACCCATTTTGGCTCTTAGACATAGCAAATGTGGCCATTATCATCCATTTAGTTGGTGCATACCAAGTCTTTGTCCAACCCTTATACGCCTTTTTAGAAAAGCGTGCTATCGAAACATTCCCTACTAGCACATTTTTGAAAAAGGAGATTCCAATCCCCATTATGCCCGGATCAAAGCCTTACAAACTTGGACTTTTTAGATTAGTATGGAGGACAATGTTTGTGATCGTAACGACTTTGGTATCAATGATTCTACCGTTCTTCAGCGACGTGGTTGGACTACTTGGTGCACTTGGGTTTTGGCCTTTGACAGTATTCTTCCCTATTGAAATGTTTATAGTGCAAATGAAAATCAGAAGATGGAGTGTGAAATGGGTTTTACTTCAGACTATGAGCATGTCATGTCTTGCTGTTAGCCTGATGGCTGCTTCAGGCTCCATTTTCAGCATAAGGAATGCTCTCAAGGTCTTTAAGCCTTTTAAGACGAGCTTCTGATATCGGATTCGGATAAATGTGCACAATGCAGTTTCAGCAGCTCTCTTAGTTAGTAATGTTCAGAGATCTTGTTTATGTCTGGTAGGTAACTGTCTGTTTTCTGTTTGCATTTTCAGCTTCAGTTGCTGTTTTTCTAGGTAACATGAGTATGCTTTTGTATATAAATAAATCATTGCTTGCTACGAAAACAAGAACATATTTTTTCTTGATTTTGATATTCAGGAAATAAAGGGCTATGTAAATTTAAATTATTATTCATTATTTTAAGTTGATAATTCATTTAGTTGTTTTGTTAAAACTTATTCAAATCAATTAAAATGGAATTTATCTTCACTAGATGAATTTTACTTATTTTGCAGGCTTAAATATCTTTGAACTTTTCCTATCAACTAAGTAAATTCTAAAAAATGAAATGTAAAAATCAAAAAATCATGATTAAGGACTAGAAATCAAAAGCATTTAAATGTTGGCTTTCACCATCTCACCAAAAAGCGGGTCTCAAATAAACCATGTGTGAATTGGGTTCAGGTCTGGTGCAAAATGTAGCCAAATGTTGCGATTTGAAAACTAGGTAATTTAATTTAAATTTACATAAAATTATGCAGTTTTACTAAAACTCAATTTTAAATATAACTTAACCCTTTATAAAACGATGCAGTTTAGATTCAAAACTACGTCATTTGGACTTAAATTACGTATTTTTTGATCCGTTGCAAATTGCTGTACACAACATGGAATCTAATTCCGTGTGAATTTATATTATAATTAGGTAGTTCTTTAATTAAGTTAAATGTTCAACTGAAATTTTCTGACTAAACTGATTGCTAACATTTAATATTCTTCATATTCTCGGCTTGATAAACAAATTAAGAATACTATTATTAAAATTTAGAAGCTCTTAAGAGAAAAAAATCTTAAGGTGATTATTAGAAGCTCTGATTAAAATTTACGTAAACTTTCCAGATAAAATACTATTATGCCTGAAAGTTCTGTTTGAAAATTACGAGCATGTGTGATTTTGTGTCCCAGAATGATTAAGCGGGGATCCAAGTCAAACTTATGAGGACCAAAATCAGAATCCGGGAGATGCCAGGGAAGCAATTTCCTTACTGAGGAAAATGTGCCATACAGTGTTGCTGCTGAACCTCACAGACAACAATGAGAAGGCGAGCTAGGGTCTCAAATGATGTATTATGGCCTACAGTACATCCTGCCCAAAGCATTATTTCGTTGTTGACAAATTTGGAAGTTAAAATTGATCTGTAACTAAATGATAACTATAAGATCTGGGAAGAAAATCCTGATTCATCCACATTTGATCCCCCCATTTAACGAATTCCTAGTTATCCATTTGCGGTGGTAGATGTGGACAAAATACTGAGGAAAAGAATGCCGACTGAAACAAATTTTAAAAGGAAGTTACCATAACCTTCTGCAGCTGCTGAACCATTTGAGTATAGTAGTAATAATTTGCAAAATATCAATTAGCTCATTCAAAATGTTATGTTTATAAAACTCTTCATCATGCAGCCTCATTAGTCATAAGATGACTTGAGTTTGGGGAAAACATCTGAATACTTCTAAATAACCCCTCCGAACCAGCATTTAAATAACACGCATAATATTGATATCAGTGCCTTTTCACCTTTGAATCACTTTTGGAGAGCACTACCCCAGATAGTTTATTTACTTCATATAATAAGCCAGCTGAGAACAAGAAGCTGCATCAACCGAAAAAAGAGAGGTTGAGATTCGCCATCACTCATAATTATGAAAACTATACAAAAGAAAGAATTGGCAGATTGCCAGCGTTACCAGGTTGTGATGCAGACACGATGCACAGTACTCGCTGCAATGAGAGCAACTGCTTCTGATAGTACAACTACAAACAGAAACTAAATTGTTAATGTCGTGCAACAAGGTCAAAGAAATAATATTCTTCTTGAAGTTGATTGATATTTTTAATTAATATATGAGGGGAAAATTATGCATCTTCATATAAGGGATGCAACTATAACATGTGAGAACAAAATGACTGTCTGGCTATGGAATATATGCGTACTATATAGATTTTGGTGAGCAGGGGGCTGACATCTCTTCACCACAGACGTTCCAATTAAATTTGTGTAGGATATTATAAAATTACGGACACGAGCATACAAATGACACCGTAAAACAATAACTTACCAGCACCCCATCCAGTTTTTGCGCCTGATGCCTCCTGGAAATTACCAATAAACTGCAGTAAAATTAATCATCAGTTGCAAAAGAAAACAGCAGTCCAAAGATGCACTAGCAGTGTTGACACACCGCTTTGACATGCAGCAGAAATAATATAAATTCTTAACGAGAAAATACTCAACATTCCAATACAATTAAAATCAATACCCTAGAGCTAACAATCTGGATGCAACAAATATATTCAAGAGCATATATTTTGAATTCAAAGAAGTCTTTCCATCTGAATGATAGTACACTACTCTGGACACTAAGACAGATAATTCCTCGATTCAATTTTAGTAAATGTCCCGTAACATTCAAGGAAAGAATCAAACACACTACTTCAAGAAACTTACAGTGAGAAGCACGAGAAACAAGAGAGAACTAGTGAACCTCCAAGTATAGTGAAAAGCTCTGAAGATGCTAACTTTCCTCTGTACATCTCTTGAAGCGAGAGAATGACTACAAAAAGAAGTAAGGAGTATAGCATCGAACTCCCTGTTCCTGCCATGATCTACAAGCTGCACAAATTCATCAATCAGAATTACATCATTCACCCCTAAAGTACAAACTGGTGACACATATCATTAAAAACCCTAAATTTAACAAATAGATCAGATATCGGAGCTTCAAGGATCAAACCCTAAATCCAAAATGCTAAAAACGAACGGATCATCGCAATTCTTAGATCTATAATTGTCAACAAGAAATCTAAATGAAAATGTGAGGTGAGAATTAAAAAAATATTATTAGGATATGGTGGCGGAGTTACCAGCTGCGTTGATGATTCCGATCCGTTTTCGGCGCCGGAGCGAATTCTCTGTTCTTCCTTCGATCGCAAATCGGCCCTAATTGGTTTTTTCGCTTGATGGTCTGAAAATCAATCGGCGTTTGGTTCGATTTTGATGGACCTAGTTTGGTCGAATTTAGACCGAATTGAATATTATAAAGTCAAAATTCTAAAGAGTAATGTAAGTATGATTTAATATAGGGATTTTTTTTGTTGAAAGAGGAATCATGGCAAAAGTATAGCTTGCGGCCAACAGAGTGGTGCTCTGTTGGTTGAGGGACCTGACAAAAGAACCTCAGGGAACCCTGGCCTCACCACTTTTCCTCAGATTTTTTCTGGGGCTTCATTCCTCCCGCCTCGTGCGAGGAGGTCTTTCTTTCCTCCCGTGCGAGCGAGGAGGTTGTGTGTGTTGCGCAGGAGGCTTTCTTCCTTGCTTGCCTTTGGACGTGGGGCTTGTTCGCGTCAGTGTTCATGAAGTGGTCATGTAAGCAGAGCGGAGAGACATGTGCGCTTAATTGGCTAAACATGCTTGTCAGTGATTGGGTGAAGGTGTCCGTTGTGACCTGTGCTACTATTGATTAGAATAGGATTCTCATGCATGAGATCTTAGACGAAATGTACCCATTGTAACCGCTATCAAAAAAAAAAAGTATAGCTTGCGTAGAAGTTTGAAAAAAGTCGATTTGATTAAAAATATTTTTATTTAATCTCATTATAGGAATATGATCAGATGATAAATATTCGTAGACTATCTCAATTATTAATTGATTAATTTGACCATTGGAATTAAAACTAATTTTTAATTAATTGGGCAAAAAAACACAGTGTTAAATTTGATAATTATTTTTTATTTAAATTTCATTTGTTGAATTATTATTAATGAACTATTGAGATTGTGTCTACGTCTTACAAGTTGATTTTATTAATTTGATGATTGAGATTAAAGTTGGTTTTTTAATTAACTGAACGGTCGGATTTGTAAAAACATGGAGAGTAACTAATTGACGGTTATCGATATCAATATTTGAATTGATAAATGTTCTCCTATAACCTTTCACTCTTAGAGCATCTCCAATGGTAATATGTAAAGAGGGTATGTAAAATATATTATTATATTGATTATGTAAAATTTGAATGATGAAAAGTGAAATATGTTCCAATGGGGGTTATGTATAATGTGTGTGAATGTGGTAGAGATATGTATAATGTAGGCAAAAAGTTATAGAGAATGAGTTAAATTTGATGAGTGAGAAGATGGTTATGTATAATTTTAGCTAACTAGTCTAATTTACATAATCTCATTGGAGTGGTGTTTTTCTATCCTGTTCTTTATATTTTGATGCCACGTAGGATATTTTACATAACTAAATTATTATACATAGTGCATTGGAGTTGCTCTTAGTCAATAATCCAAATTAAGTCACATTTTTCCACCGGACCAAACCCCTTTAAATCAAATTTCATCAAATATAAATTTAAAATAAGTATCATCAAACTAAAAGAAGGATTTTGGTGATGAGGCAATTGCTGCGTGTCATACATATCCTGCGCTGAATCGAGCCGATTTAACCCATCAGCAAATCAAACCCTCGTCGTCGGAACTTATTTCTTTAACCGGCGATTCCAATCGTGTTCGGTTCAATCGGCACGCAGCAGTTTTGTATCTGATCATCCGATGCTGTCTAGAAGGGCGCTGAATCGGTGTCGCCAACACCTCTCCAACCCTCTTAATACTTCTCTTACCAATTCGATTCTAGACGTGCTCCCGGCTGTTGGGCTGCTGCAAAGTTACCATCTTGGGTCGCTCAGAAGGTTCTCTGACGAAATGGGAGCTGGTAAGTCTGGATTTTATTAGGTCGATAAAATTGGGGCTTTTGTTTGTATTGTTGGCCTCATTGGTCATCTCGTTCTCGTCCAGTTTTTATATAATGTAATTACTTCCTTTTCGATTTTTGATATTGTACAGGTGACTGTTATTTGCAAGGTAAACAAATTGTGGAAATTCCAATTCCAGGAATGCATGGAAAATGAATGCTCAGCGTCGATTTGGTTCCGAGACTTGTGACGAAGTCCCACATGGCATGACGAATAAGGTCTGCAAATTTAGAATTTTTATACACAGTTTTCAGTTTAATTGCCTTTTGATTTTATCACTGAAGCGAAAGGTCTAAAACAGCTTGTCACTGATTACTAATGGTACCCACTCGTGTTAGAGATCGCACTTCTATAAACCCTATATGGTTTCATCATGTAAACTGTTTAAACAAATTCTTTTTACTATGTGACTAGTTATTGAGAAATCTACCTACGCATGTGACTATTGTTGAGGTTGGCCCAAGGGATGGCTTGCAAAATGAGAAGACTATTGTCCCTACCAGTGTTAAAGTTGAATTAATAAAGATGCTAGTCTCGTCTGGATTACCTGTGGTTGAGGCAACTAGTTTTGTTTCACCGAAATGGGTACCACAGGTACAAGTTCACATTTTTATTCTTCAGATTAGATTATGTTTCTTTCACGTGTAAAATTACAGAAATTCCTCTCGATTTAGATTAATGTTCGACAATAGGGAGAATTTTAATCATGTTTACGCATATTATTTGCCTGATAAATCTCACACTTTTGTTGGCAGAATGTGTGGTATATTTACCTTGCTCAATAATAAACCACAAATTCCATATACTTTTGCTCTTTAATTGGTGTTGCAAAATTAAGTTTTCTTTACTGTGGGATTAACATAAATTTTATATATTCTAGTCACCTTAAGTAGCAGCTATAAGTGATGACCCAATTTGTCTCATTTTTCCCATAGCATCTCAGGGTGAACTGGCGTTGTAATTCTTAGTACTGGACATCATGTAACTGCATTCACTTGTAGTCCTCTGTAGTGCATGTCCTGTATTTTTGATGGAGATATAATCTATTGTGATTTGTGAAAGATTTAGCGAAGGTTTAATAAACTTCTCAGCTGGCAGATGCAAAAGATGTAATGGAAGAAATCCGAAATATCACTGGTGTTAGACTTCCTGTTTTAACCCCAAATCTTAAGGTACGTTGGCAAGTGAAAGCACATATTAAGTGATCTAAGACTCAATACAGATTATGATTCTTGCTACTGTATTTTCTAGGGATTTGATGCAGCAGTTGCAGCTGGTGCAAAGGAAGTGGCAGTGTTTGCTGCAGCGTCAGAATCATTTTCAAAGTCGAACATCAATTGTAGTATTGAAGATAGTTTGACTCGTTATCGAGAAGTTGCAAATGCATCTAGGAAGCTCTCCATTCCTGTTCGTGGGTACGCTCTTAATCTCTATTCTGGAAAATGCTATTCTCTTTTGAATTGCGCTTTTCAGATCTCTGAATTTGGCTCTGCCAAATGATATTCTGATATAACATCAACTAGAAGTTAGGATGAGAGTAAGCCACTGCCATTCAAGCTGTGCAGATATAAGTTATACCTTTTAAGGGCCGATTTTTTAAGATAACCTGTGACAATTTTGGTTGATAGCAATCATAGCATATCCAAATGTACATTGCCCTCTAAATTATTTATTAGCCATTAAGATAACCGTTCAGTGCAATATTTGTCTTGCATCAGCGATCTACTTTACTGAAGAAATAACAATATGCACCCTGAAAATTATCTCTGTATTCAGCTGTGTCATATTCATGGTTATTTTCATATTCTGCGTATATAAATACTATATACTTCGGTATCGACATATATGATTTTATCCTTCAGCTATGTGTCATGTGTGGTGGGATGCCCTGTCGAAGGAGCAGTGCATCCATCAAAGGTGGCGTATATAGCAAAAGAGTTGTATGAAATGGGATGCTATGAGATATCCCTTGGTGACACGATTGGGGTCGGCACTCCAGGTAATCTTATAGATGGCTGATTGGCAAGATGATATACTCAGTAGTTTGTAGCACCCATGAGGGACATTAAAAGCAATTAAAAATCCATGACCATGCAACCGATCACATACCTTATTGAGTTGTGATTGTTTCCCTTTACTTGTCTTTAATGTCTAACCTTTCTCATGGTGTCTACTTTCACTTGTAGGAACTGTTGTACCAATGCTCGAGTCCGTGCTTAAAGTTGTACCCATCGAAAAGATTGCTGTCCATTTTCACGATACATATGGTCAAGCTCTTGCCAATTTTTATCTTCATTACAGGTTAACTGAGATCCTATTATCTTGTGTCTTTCAGTTTAATCATTTTGACTGTTAGCGTATTTGAGGACACTCATTTTCCAACCAAACAAAATTACGAGAAAGAATTAAATAGCTCCACTTGTGCCGTGATTATATTGAACATCTCAAATAAATTGTTTCTCAGCTCCTTAGATCATGTCCATTTGCCTGCGCACCGTCCAATCACCTTCAGAAGGCAATCCTTGGAGTTAAATATACTATGTAATGATATGTTTAACAATTAGCTCTATTTTTGTGCCACAGATGGGTATAAGAACAGTAGACTCATCAGTTTCCGGCCTTGGTGGATGTCCATATGCAAAGGGTGCATCTGGAAATGTTGCAACAGAGGATGTTGTTTATATGTTAAATGGTTTAGGAGTGAAGACCAATGTAGACTTGGATAAGGTCATGAAGGCTGGTGATTTCATATGCAAACATTTAGGGCGTCAACTTGGTTCGAAGACAGCACTTGCTTTGAGTAAAACAAAATGGCAGACCTCTAAGCTTTAAGGTATAGTGAGTGTGGTAAAAACTCACACCACTCTGCAGCACATGAATCATTTGTGAGTCTATGATATATTGGCGAAGAAAACAAGGTAGTAGTACAGGAGTCAGCGTCAAAACTAAGGACTTGTTAAGGGTATATGAAGCTATAATTTATGGATTGCTTGGAGCATGGTTGAAATAGCTTTAGTTCAAGCTGTGAAATTCTAAGCCACAATCCATCGTGCTGAAAATGATATCAATATAAAGTCAAGCTACAATCATTGTAGAAAATAAACAAGTGTGCTCATGGAAAATGAGTGACTTTCATAACATTGAAAAAGTCAGGAATTTTAACAGTTGGAGGTTTCTTTTACTAATCATATATTAAGAAGTTTGTCTCTCGGCTTCTGCTTAAAATGATACTAACGTAGACTACAAGCCACTACTCGTCGACGACAAAGACGTTAATCCATTTTTAACATAAAAGGTAGTACGTCATATCACGCAAATAGCAGTGTACAAAATTCATAATGTTATACAAAATCTGTAACCTTCAGACAGGCAATGTCTAACAAACAATTAAGGTTACGTGTCTGTGTTTAGGGTGTAAAGAGTGTTCATGCAGGATGTTTTTGTCGTATCATCTCCAAAGCAAATGGGAGACAAAGATATGTGCAAAATCGCCAATCTAAGTTAGCTAGCTAGCCCACCATTTACTTGAACAACGTATGAGGACTGTAACCCGGACAAGATTCATTGCTGAATTTGGAAATTCCAAAAGTGGGACTAAACTCAGACACTTCATACTTCACACTTAGTCAGTTATGTAGTTATAAAGTCAATTATTGAAAGCCCTGTAGGGAATAGGGGATAGGATAAGATTAAAAACAATCAAGTAAAAGAGAAAGAAACAACAAGTAGTGTTTTAATCATTTGACAAAGAATGTTAGTATTTGCTACATCGAAATTTGATTTGTATCGAACAACAAAAATAAATAATTATTCTAATTTAATTTTTTTAGGGTTTAGAATTTAGGGTCGTTGTATAACTAATTAACACATCAATCAACATATGCTATCCTTGATTCATGGATGGGTGCAAGTTTTTAGTGCATACTTTCTGCAATGAATAATAATACCATTAATTCAGCAAATACACTTTATATTCATTTTGTTTAATTTTTTCGGACAGGACGCTGCTGCCTATGGAAAATGGCCGACCGGTAGACTTGCGAACCAGGCCGGTAGCCCGGAAGTGAAAGTAGTCTTGGTTTCTTTAAATTGTTAATTGTGGGGTTTGTGCTGCCAGCCAAGGTTGTCAAAAACTAGTTTTTAAACTACGTTTCTACCGATTTTACGTATTCACATGTCCATTTCGAGTAAAAACTTAAGTAAAAACGTTTTTTTATAAACTCGGAGTACGTTACGAGTTTAACCGAGTAAAAACTTATTAAAAACGTGCAAAAACGGACAAAAACTACGTATTTACGTTTTTGACGACTGGGCTGATTTTTTGGGCCTGTTTAATTATAACCTAAAAGTCTAAAACTAACTAAAATTAAAAAACACAAGTGATCCCGGCATCCCGCCGCAGCACACAACCACACTTTGAAAGTGTGAAAACTGAAACCCTAGATTGTTGGCCGTCTTCATTTTGGAACTTTGGCAGTTGGTGCAAATGTAAGATGAATGTTACTCGACTACCTTGATTCAGGATGGTTTCCTTTTTATTTTGAGACATCAATTTTGGACTTGAAACTTGCAATTTCAATATTTTGAAGGAAGTGATTTGTTATAAGTTGATGTGCCTCAAAATTACATATTTTATTTATTTAACTAAAAAAATACATACATATGTTTATATAAAATAGAAAATACTTAGTACGATTCTACCATAAGGTAAACTCGGCGAGTTTACGTTTCGAGTTTACGTTTCGAGTTTACCTAGTCAAAACGAATCAAGGTAAAAACTAGTTTTTGACAACCTTGCTGCCAGCAATATTAATTAAATGTAACGTTGATTTGGAAAGAAGTTCTAGACAAGGATTGAGCTCAGCTTGTGTTTAAATTATTGTAGAGTATGTGACTTGATCGGGTGATTAAACATGTTGTTAATAGGATAATGACACGAGATTGTGACCTGATGGTGATATGGCAACAAGCTAAATGATAGAGAAGTGTTTGGGGAATTCTAGTCCAATTGTCATCATCGACAACTCATACAAAGAATCAATATTTTAATGTACATAAACGTTAAAAGAATAACGGTCTAGCAATCAATAATTTAGTCTCTAATTTTAGAAATACGTAGTTGATCTAACCTCTTGGGTTGAGTAAATCTGATTGAGTGCAATACATAATACTAATACTAGAAATTTATAATTTTTTTTATTATAACTTAATGAAAATAATTATATATGAGGAAAATATCAGATCATTTTAATAGAGGTGATTTTTTACTTATGAGACATTCGATGTACCAATGAAGGAAAATTATTAAAAATATTAGGTTTGAGTTTAAGTGTTTAAGATTTGTCAAGTTTGAGTTCGGTTTTCAAATATGTCATCTTTTACCTATCTGTGATTTTATACCGTGGGATTTCAGTCCAATAAATATAACATGACTCTTTTGACACTTGTGGCAAGCCATGTCTGCATGGAAATGCGGTGTTTATGATTTTCTAAGATGATTCCGCTATTAGAAATCGCGGATACTGTTGGATTAGCGATCCCATTGTTTCAAATCGCGGATATATATGTCGCAGAATTAGGGTTCCTTTTCTCTCTCTTTTTTCACCTCTTCCTCCATTCTCGAATCCACGCGGCTCCAAATCCATCACAACTGTATTTGTGTTTTACTCATTTCTTAGTGGTTAATTTTATTGATATTGTGCTTTTATTGTTAAATGTATTGAAATTTAATGGATTTGTGCAATATGATGTAATTATGGTTTTGTGTGGTTTAGCTTAAAATTGTATAATGTACCTATGTGATAAAGATCAAGGAGGACAATCAATAATTTGTGAAATCGTAGGACATGTCTCAACCGTTGATTTCTAATCATCCAACAGATGAAATTTAAAATAAAAAAACTTCCAAATCCAACCGCCCTATGTTTTTTGCAAATCCAACCGCCAACTTTAATAAAAACCAACTTTAATCTCAATCGTCAGATTAATCAAATCAACGGTTGAGATTTTGTCCTCCGTCTTACAAATATTTAATGTCCTCCTAGAACTTAACCCTGTACCTATGTATCACAAATATGTGTATATGTCCAGTCCACTTTTGAAACGTTGGATGATGGTATGATCGAAGATGAGTATGATAAGGATGAAATATATGGTTCGAAGAAATTCCATTAGAACAATGAACTATTGCGTTTGTCAAGAGACGTAGAATGAGGTTCGATGACTACGAACTCATATGAATACTGTAACACTGTCATGAGGGGTTGTCGAGATCATCTCATTTGCGCTTTGATTAATTTTACTTTCATGTAATCCAATGAAATGAATATGTTGTCGCGCGTTGAGACCTGTACAAGAATCATCCAGTTTCATTCCCATTTAAGAATGACTTCCACATTCAGGAACATACTGCACAAGTTGTGTGTTTGTGATTAATATTTACTTTCAATACATATTTTGCTTATGTATCTTCTTATTGTTCATTACTAACTAGTATATATTTCAAGACTATTTTGTTCGACATACGTAATATGATAGTTCAAGTTATCGACGGTGGACCTCGAAACACTTTTCAGATAAATATGAGAGCGAAGACATGCACATGCGAAAGTTTTGTTGTGTTTCACTTATCATGCACTTACACACTCGCGGTATGGAAATATTTTCATTTACGGTTTGTAAGGTTTTTTGCATTTCATTACCTTGCACTCGCGGTACTTTTACTATGTCTCGTACGAGTATACTATTACACACACACTAGGACATGCTCCAAGGTTTGTAGAGTTCATACCTCCAAAGTCTTCATGGACATCTTCCCTATATCTACCGAGCCTGAATACATGCGAGTTATAACGGATAGAACACCTACTAACATAATTCATAATGAAATGATTGACCAGAATGTCAACCCAAAGCCAACAAGCTAGATTACGAAACTTGTGAAGCTTCAATTAGCACAAGTGCAAAAAGAGTTCAACGCTGTAAGTCGTGCGATGTTGAAGGACACAAAAGAAGGAGATGTCCATCATCCACATCTACTTGAATGTTTGTTATTCATTTGTAGCTACAATGGTAATTTGTAATGATGCGCATGTTACATAAAACATTTAATTTCAATTTGTATCCTTATCAATATCAATAATGTGTAGATAAAATCAAACGTAATGTAACATTCAAACAAGTTCCATTTACATTTTGCGACATGCTCACCCGCGATTTGAAACACCTAGATCGCTTATCCAACAAATACCCGTGGTTTCAAACGCGGGTCGGCCATGTCATATTTTTTGGATATAGAACTCGCGGTTTCAAACGCGAGTGGGTAAAATTGACATATTTGAAATTCAAACCTAATATTTTGATAATATTTCCGAATATTTTCACCCGTATGTCTTTCTGACGTGTGTAATACTACATTCTTTTATCTTTGTATTTAATTTGAATGAAATTACATTTTTATAAAAATATAATATATTTTTTTACTTTTCACCTGATTCTTACTCTTAACATTACGTGTTTTCCGAACAATGTGAAACATTTTTCAGATTACCATTTCTCAAGACAAACTCCCATTCCTTTCCACCAAGGAAACCTAAATTTATTTCCCACTATTTAAAAAAGACATTTTCAAAAGATATACAATATCATAATCAATCCAAACAGAGGCTTCCTTATCCAACACATATTATTCTGTCATTCATATCTTGACAAATTGATAAGATGTCATTAAATCCAAATATCTTTACATTACCAATTCAGACCTCACAAATTAATGCGTGTAAAATTCGCATACATTTACAATTACATTACTGATTACCCCATCTAATCCATACCCAATCACACTCCAATTCTGCAAAAAAGCAAATTATTCTAGCGGTTTCGGTTACAGACATTTCTTTAGAACATTCTGGACAACAAAACCCCACTTCATTGCCCTCCTCGTCCATCTGAAGTTTCATCAAAAAGAAATGCGCCTAATAGTTAAAAGACTAAAATGTCCATTAAAATTCATTTGGTAATTTTTTGAATAATTATTAAAATACCGCTCGTACAGTCACTATATTTACATCGCAAAATTATTATATAACCGCATTCGAAAGCTCGTTAAACATAGATTTTCGATGCCTTAAGCAACGCTCTACGTTAATACCATCCATTCAAAATGTAATAAAATTATGTAATTCTAATTTTTTAGAATGAAATCAAACATTTTTCAAAGCATCATGCGTTTCAAAGAAGTCGAAATAAATCGCCTTATTATTTGAATAAATTTATTTTATAGTATCATAACTCAATCCGATTCTTGCAAACGTTGCGTTTTGGGCTAAACGTTGTGTTTTGGGCTAAACATTGTAAAATGTACAATTTTGTGTGAAAAGTATTATTTTTGTAAAAGGGAAACAACGTAATTCTGATTTTATAAATTTATAAATTCATTGAAAACATCAATTTGTCGTTTAATTACAAGACTCTTTCTCTTAAATTGTATGCCAGCTGGACCCACTCACTCTCTTTCACGTCACTCCCCATTGATCGCCACGTGTCCTCCTCCACAGCCAGCGTATTGCATTCCCGTACGTTTCCCCTTTCATATATTTCTCTTCCAGAGGACCAACATCAGCCTCTCAATCTCTCTCTCTCTCCGGTGACTCACAAGTTGGCTCCTTTGTTTCATTGTTTTTGAATCAGTCTTGCTGAATTGATTCTGGGTTTTGGAATTTGAGCCTAGACCGACTCGATTTCAAGGTAAAGTTTTGATCTTTGAGTGGATTAGTTGCTTTTTTATGAGTATCATGTGATGGGTCAATCAGTTTTTTTGACTCAGCAAACGTTTTGAGTGTTTATTTCTGATTGAAGTTAGAAAGATTGCTTCTCTTGATTTTGTTTTAATTTGAAAGTTGTGGCCTTTTTGTTCTATAGAAGAAAATGAGTAAAGGGTTTGTCTAGAGTTTTGTTTTTGATCATCAAAACTCTTGGAATGTTTGATGCTGATGAGTGATGTGTGTGAGTTGATTTTAGGTGAAAAAGGTTTAATCTTTGTGATTGAAAGATGGTTGGAGATATGAGGAGTGATGAGTTGAATTTGAGCTTCCAGAAGCTTGTGATGTTTGGAAGTGAATTGGGGAAGATGCAAGGTGGTGGGGTTATTACTGAATGGAAGGATATTCCTATGGAGCTTTTGTTGAGGATCATGGGGCTTGTTGATGATAGGACCGTTGTTATGGCTTCTGGGGTTTGTAGCGGCTGGAGAGATGCTATTTGCTTGGGTCTCACTCGTTTGTCGCTCTCCTGGTACATATTTATTTTGGCTATGCATTCCTGTCTCTAAGCCGCCTTAAACTAAATTCATGTGTATCCAATATAATTATGGAGAACTTGTTTTGAACTTTTATCACGAATTTGGTGAATGGATGATACGGTCAGTGTAATTGTCTCACTGTGTAAAAAATTATGTTTTGCAGGTGTAAAAAGAACATGAATGAGTTGGTGCTGTCTCTTGCGCCGAAATTCAAGAATTTAAAGTCACTGGTGCTGCGACAAGATATGCCGCAGCTCCTAGATGCTGCCGTTGAAGCCATTGCTAATAACTGCCATGACCTGCAGGACTTGGATCTCAGCAAAAGCAATAAGCTTACTGACCTCTCATTGTATGCTTTGGGTCGCGGCTGTCCTAATCTTGTGAAACTTAACATAAGTGGGTGTACTTCATTCAGCGATTTTGCTCTGGCAGAGCTGACTTCTTCTTGCACGAAATTGAAAGCCCTTAATCTTTGTGGATGCGGTAGAGCTGCCACGGACAGGGCATTGGAGGTGAGGGATGCTGATTGTTATGTATCAAATTTTTTTAAGAGGTTTGAAGGTTATATGCTAATTAAAGCTATATGTGGTTGCATAGGCCATTGCTGAAAACTGCAGGAAATTGCAAATCTTGAGTTTAGGTTGGTGTGAGGAAAATCACTGATAAAGGTGTAGCCGTCTGGCATATGGATGCCCTGACCTGAAAGCACTTGATCTATGTGGCTGTCACCGTATAACAGGTATTTATTCGTTTGTTCTTTATGTGAGCCTAGTGACAATGTTTGGAGACTTGAATTTCTCCGTCTGTGTTTGGTTTTTTATGTTGCTTATGAACAAGTTTTTCACTAGCTCAGGAATGGCTGTTTTTGCCATACAGCACGAACTTTAATAACCATGAATATTTGGTACATAATAATTGCAGATGAGAGTATTGTTGCGTTGGCTAGCAACTGTCCACACTTGAGATCTCGGCCTCTACTACTGCCAAAACATCACAGACAGAGCTATGTACTCTCTTGCTGCAAACAGCCGCGTGAAAAGCAAACACAACTTATGGCAGCAACCAACTTCCAAGAGTAAATATGATGGTGAAGGGCTCATGAATCTCAACATAAGCCAGTGCACTGCACTAACTCCTAATGCTGTTCAGGCAGTGTGCGACTCATACCCTGCTCTGCACACATGCCCTGGTAGACACTCGCTCATCATAAGTGGATGTCTCAGCTTAACTTCAGTGCATTGCGCTTGTGCCTTCCAGTCACATCGGGCAGGCGCAACCATGCGTGCACACTGAAGTAATTGGTCCGTCGAGGCTGCTTGTGCAACGAATAAAATTGTAAATAGACTTGTTTTGCAACTTGAAGAACTGTTTTAGACTTGTTTCAGACATCATTGGGAATTTTAATGAGGATGTTTGAACATTAATGTCAGAGTTATCTGATATTTTGCTGAATAACTTTCTTCTGTATTTTGTATCATTGCTTTGTGGAAAGATCAACATAGAGATTCTCTGTTTCATTGATAATACAAAACTTTGTTAACTTTACCTAAAAGTGACCAACACAAAGTCAAGAGATGTGGGAGGCAGTCATGTGGAAATAGTGGATGGATCCTCAACTGGTTTTGCTTGTGCAAGAGGGAAAGCCACAGATGTGGATAGAATAGGTTTGCCAAAATGTGATTGTGGATGCTTCTGATCTAGATTTTCTACATATGATTATTCTTTTAAGGAGCGAAATTTATTCATATTCTTGGTTTACAATTGTAAGAACATATTTCAACTGTTTATCTCATTCACTATTTTATCAATTTGGTATCACGTGACAACTATTAACCCACATACATTTAGTGTTTTTCACTAATCCAAAAGGTAGATATATGTCATCCATTGATAAACAAATGAATGAGATGAATTGAGATGTCACCTTACGATTGTAATTTAAGGATAAAAATGTGTTTGACGCTCCTTTTCCTCGAAGATCAATGAAGCTTTTGGATTCATCAATATGATGATTTGAGTAAACCGAATTGGTATAATATAATTTCGGTTTTAGTATTTCGACAGAGTCACAGCAAACTAGACATCCTTTGCTTTCTATTGGTAAAATTTAAATGAACAAAAAACATCCTTAAGTTAACTTATTAAGCATCCATTAGTACAAGTATGAATCAAACATTAAAGTGTTCAAGCTGAACATCTCTAGCCTTCAATGGAACATATTCCCCCAAGTAAACATCAAGATGATCCGAGAGCAACGACTTATCGATATTCTCATGGTGATATGATTTACAAACAAAGTAAATCACAGTTTGCACCACCAGCCAAAACAGCAAAAGCCCCATCAATAAAAACATAGCCAATGTCCCGAACATAATCCTTTGCAACATTCCATGCACATTCCCAATCACCACCAGCTCATTAAACCCTTTTTGTAATAACCAAGCTAAGATATTTAGTACTAGGAAGATGAAACCACACACAACTTGTTTTCCTTTTAACAGGTTTTTGCCCTTGGCCATGGCTCGAAATCCGGAAGAATCTTCTAACACAGATACCACACTGGCTAGCTGCCAGATTATGCTCATATACACCAAACCAACTATGTAGAGCACAAACAAAAATTGCACAACTACGTGTTCCGTAATCGTAAACCGTTGATCTCCGAAATAGATAGCAACTATTAATATCAACAAGAATGCACAAAAGTTGTACACAAACAGTGTGATGTAGACACACAAGAATGTGACCATGAGTCTTTTCCAAACTCTAGGCACCACACTCATGACCTTCTTGAATCTGATTTCACGAGAGGTATAAGCGCATGCGACGGTGTAAACAACAGCGGATGTGGAAAGCAACGAGAATATTAGAAGAAAAGTGAAGTATACCAACTTGAAGAGGAGTAACTCAATGGCCTCAGTTGTAACCATATCAGATAACTTCTTGTATCGAGCAGAATTCATTTGGGTATCCATTAATGAGAGTTCATTGGATAAAAGATTCAAAACAAGGATGCGGCTGATTTCCATATTGGCAAGGAAGATGAAGGTTGCAGGAAGGATCAAAGCCAAGGTGATTTGAGTAAAGATCTTTCTCCATGTGTGGATAAGGTTGATGGATTGCTTCAAGATACCAAAGAAGCCAAGAAACTGCATCTCTTCTTGTTCCACATCCATTTTTCCCTTGTTCTAAAAAACTATGATCAAATGTAAGATAGAACTTCTCTATATAAGATGGGAGCTGATCTCTATGTGTAGTTGGAATTTGATGCCACATTCATCAATTTTGTACTAAGTGTCATGCACATCTAGTCATACAATTTGGATTTTGTTGACAAGGTCATTTTCCAAAGGTTAGGTTAGTAATAACATAAGTCTTGTTTCTTTAGTTGGATTAAAAAATACAATTTTCAATAAAAAAGATTGCACATGTAAGACAGTTTCATAAAATAGTACTAGTGTCAAGGCCGGTTTTATAAAAACAAATAATGGCTAAATGTCAAAAGAATGATACATTTGATATTTCTTGGGTCGAATAAATTTGCATTCGACTTGATCATATCCACCACGACCACGACCACGACCACGACCACTTGGATCGACGTGTTTAACAATTTACATTGATCCTTAGTATACGCTAACATGATGAAGACATTTTGCATATAATAAGGAAATCATATGACACTAAAAGCTGATAAAAAATCCTAAGGTGCAGATTTCGAATTTACTAGTGATGGAAGAATGATCTTAAAAACCTAGAAGAAGACTTGTTAAAAGTCATTTTGAAAAGTTCAAACAAAGAAACATGAAACGCGGTTTTGTTGGGAACCATTTACTTACAGTCAACGTTCGTGTAAATTGCAATGTCACTTTGTTGATAGTTTATGTTTCTCAATAACTTTATCCAGCGTCTTGAATGGTTCACAGAGTAACGTACGAATAAGCAATTCAATTTAAAATGTTATTAACAAATTTTTGTAAAAGTTTCATGAACTCGTCTACTGATTTGGCTGTGAATATTCAGATATTTTGTCTAAAGAAACAAGAACTAGAAAATGTTCCAAAGAAGCATTTTTTTCTTCGATGCAAAAAGGAGACTAATAAGCCTCCCGACGAATAATAACGAAAACAAACCAACAAACATAGTGTGTTATTTTGTTTTCATCATCAACTTTCATTGCTCGTCAGTTCCTGACATTCTTCGCGTCCGAGCCTCGTATGCGATCTTCGGAATGGCCATCTTAGAAATCCAGCACCAATATTCCTTTCTAGCATGTTTTGCTAAGTAGTCAGCAGAGTAATTAGACTCCCTTAATACATGAATAATCGACCACCTTGGCTTGGAAAGGATGAATCTCAGGCACTGATCAATAATTTCAACACTTGCACAAGATGAGGTACTTCCTCTATAGATGGCCCAAATTGCCTCGGAACTGTCGGAAGCAATAGTTACCTCATCTAAGTCAAGAGACTCAGCAAGTTTCAAACCGCACAAAATACCTATTAATTCGCTTTCGAAAGCGAAGAACAATATATGTTGTAGCTTGCTGACACTCCTAGGATTAAATCATCATGAGTAGCCAATGCTGCAAATCCACCAACTTCATCACATTGTGACCAAGACCCACCGCACCAAATGACCGGCTTGTTCAGATAATTAACCGAAGTATCTTGAACTTGACTTACACCTATAAGCTTTCTCTTATCAAATTGTGCAATCAAGCTCTTACACTTTAAGATGCAACTTTCAACAGGCCAGCCCACCTTGTCATGTGCTAATTGATTTCTGTTCTTCCAAATCAGCCACGCAGCAACCACAACATTTCCAAGTTTTTGACTGCTTTCTTCCATAGCCAAGTGCCATAACCAATCCCCTGCCGACCTCTCCACTGATTCAGGCCAACTGATATTCAAGCCTCTCCATACGCAAATACTCCACCAACACTTAAAGAATAAGTGTGTGATTGATTCCTCTTCAAAACCACACACACAACAGTTCACTCTCGTTTGAACTCCTCTCCTTCTCAACTTAGGGAACACAGGTAATGCATCATAATAAAGTCTCCACGCTAATATTTTTGAGCTAGCTGGAATTCTTAGTTTCCACAACGTCGTCCAAAATCTAGAGCATGATTTGAGGCTTTGTACCTATAAGGCTATAAGCCTTTTCTCTTCACAATTGAGGGCTCTTGGGGATAGATGAGTTCACTTAACCACTCTTTTAAGGAAAGCAACTATAACGTCCTCTTCCACACTTATTGAATATGGAAATTTGGCAACGGCCGGGCCAGGGAGCTCGACCCTAAGAAGGACCGGGTAGGGTGAGTTTTTAGGATTTTTTGTATATCCTTTGAAAACTTTAGGCCTAGATCGGGCCAGGTTATTGAATATTTTGAAGACTTTAAGATCCTCATAAGGCCGGATAAAGAAAGTGTTGACATAATTGGTGCGTAGCGGATGAGCTCAGAGACCCGTTACGGATCAGAGCAACACAAGTGAAGAAAACAAGAGCAAAACAATCGTGACACAGATTTCCTGATTCACTCGGTCTAATCCGAGGTTACTCCAGACAAACTTTTTTTCTATAAACAATCACAGTTTACAGACTCAAAAGGACTTGCACATAAACCTGCTTTCTTCCTGTGTCTAACTCCGCATATACAGAAACCTCCATTAGACCCAGAGATAGATAACAAGCTTCTTCCTGTGTCAGAACCACATATCCAGAAGCTTACTCAATCACACCTTTTCTCTCTTCTCTACTCTATATTTTCTCTCTGTTCTCTTTCTAATACCCTAACACTCTTATATACATGTTAGACACAATTCAAACAACTTAGTAACTCCTAACTATTAACTACCATTAATTACCAATTTGTAACAGCCCGTCATAACCTGCGCAGATTCCTGTTGACCTCCTGCATTTACAACACCATTATTTCTCCTGCATTTATTGTACCATGATTTCTCCAACATTTAATGAGATTAGCTATCAATATTCCTACAGAAAAAGTTGAACGCACTCCCGACCGTGAGGGGTGGCAAGGAGGAACAATTGTCTAGGACCTCTCGAAAATGACCAATATTGTATAAGGAAATCTGACATGAGATAATGTTTAAGGAAAGTTGGGTCCCTTTAAAGATATTCTGCCATATGCCCCCCAAGAGCACAGGAACGGGATTGGTTAAATGTCGGGAAGGGTCGACTCTCCTCTTAAGGGTCAAATTGATTGTGAATGTGTTAAAATTTAGCGGCCACCGCTGTGGTGGATTGATAGTCATAATCAACGCAAATGATTCAGATGTGAGTGGATTGCTTGAGATACTGTATTGCTTCAAAGTCACCTGACAGTCCCACTTTAACTATAAAATATATATTAAATCTTGAATCATGACATTAAGTTGGATTTTGTGCTTAACTGAGATTGATTTAGCGAATGCTTACAATTTGTCAAATCTTGTCCTTTAACTCGCTGTTCAGTGACTGAAAACTGTGTCCTCCTCGATTCATCTCCGACTTTTTTGAAGACTAAAAAATATATGGTTGTCTCATTCTTGCGGATTCTGAATATCGAACTATGCTAAATTGTCTTATGAACTTGTTTGGCCGCAACGTTTATTTGAAGATGTCCTCATTAGAGTGCCTGCCCCAATTCAGATATTTTGCGACGAAAGTGTTGCTCTATACATTGGGTGCAATCATGTCTTCAATGAGTGAACCAAATATGCGTAGCTCAATTATCATGTTGTGCCTCTCAGACGCCTCTCTCTCTCAGACGCTATCTTCCGCCGTCAAAGTTTTCCACCGACTCTCTCCGTTTCGACGGATGTTATGAGTTTGGTGGCTGCTGCGCCAGTGAGTTTGTCAAGTGTGCTGGGTTGTATGTGGGTGGCTGGGTTCTGAGGTGTCTCTCGATTGGTGTCGGCGGCTGGTTTGCCAGCTTCATCTTTCATCGCCGTCGTCACCGATCGAGGTTGTGCTGTGTTTCCAGTCAGCTGTTGGATCAGTGGTTGGTGTTGTTGTTATTTTTGGTCGTTTGGAGGTTGTTTGTACAGGTGGTTGTGTTTCCGATCAGCTGTTTTTGATCGAAGTTGTGTTTGTTTTCTTTGCACCGACTTCCACCGACTTCCTCCGGTTCTTTGCAGACCGAATGTTTGATGTTGGGTGGACGTGAGGTGGTCGTCCTGTGAGCCCTTGTATAGGTTGCATTTTTGGCCGTCGGGTGGAGGTTGCGTTTTTGTCGTCGCTTGTATAGGTTCACTTTCTTTCTTGTCGGTGGTTTGAGGTTGCGTTTTTGGCCGTTGGTTGGAGGTCGTCCTCGGAAGCTGCCGTGCACCGACGGTTGTCTGGTTGTCTTACTCGGAGGCTGCCGTGCTATGTGGCGTTCTCAGCGCGTTCCACACCAGCTTTTCTATGGGTTAGACACGTGTCCTTCCTTTCTTCTTGCCGGCACGTGTCATCCTTTCATCTGGGCACGTGTGAAGGCGTGGAAATGTTATATCTTCATGTTGTCACTTTTGAATGGCACGTGCCTTGTCCTTTTTCTGTTTCTCGACCGTTTGGTTCAACTAAGTTAACCTGCAGGGTTCAATTGTTATTCTGGACCGGTTGGTTTAGTCAGAACCAACTAAAATTAGTCCTTGTTCGGTTCTCCTCCGAGAATATCTTTCTGGATGTTCACAGCCATTATCATTTATTATCACAGCATTCTCGGAAGCTGATCATCACGGACGTACTTTAATTTTCAGTACATTTTTTCATACATTTTTGTACGTACCGAGGCGAAGTACTCGGTTTAGTTCTTAGTTTGTCTTTTCAATTTGTTTGGACTAGACTGAGTCAGACTAACTTCTGTTAGCTTTTTAAGTCCTCGAGTTGTACGTTTGGCCTTTGGCCTTTAATCAAAAAAAATTATCATGTTGTGCGTCACTATGTCAATTAAGGCCTCAAGGTTCTTATCCGTACCTCAAATGCTTTTGTAGATTGGCCATCATATCTATTTACCAACGCCTTACCAGTTGATCAGATTCGTTATTTCAGCTCAAAGCTCAACATCTCTAACATTCTTCCCACGTAAAGCTAGAGGAGGTCCAAGTTAACCATCGACCGTTGTGCGGCCGAGCTCAAACTGTGCTGTTTGACGTTCCACTGTCATCGTCTTATGTCGTCGGCTCAACCCAAATTTAAATTTAGGGACTCCTATGTAATATTTTTAAACAGTTTGAATAAATTACCTAGATATCCTGAATTAAGGGTCGAACTTTGATTATCGAAGCCCCAAAATCTATTAAAACGAACAAAAGCATTAATGAAAAAGAAATCAGATTTCCAAACTCTGATCATCACTTCTAATTCATATGACGTTATACATTTCATCCATCACTTTGTTTCAACTAGAAAACCTGTTTGTTTTATCTTGATGTTTCATGTTGACGATGATTCCATGCGTCTTTATGTCATCTTAATGACAATGTAGAGATTTTAAATTTGAACTATTTTTTATATAAATATAGCTTTGTGAATTCATCAGTATGTTGATGTGCAAAATATCAGATTTTGTATGAGCCATAAATATCTTCAAAATTTTTTATAGAAGGAAATATCTAATCATAAGATATATAGTATAGAGAAATGACTTGAGCTCCGACCATCGATGCATACCGACAGTCAAAATGGTCAAAATGCCCTTAATTTTGTCTAAAATTAACATGAAGGCCTAGCGGTATTTTCTTAATTTTAGTTAAATTAACACAAAATCCTAGGGCATTTATGCCATTTCGGGCACCTTTACGAATTAAAGAACATATGAGTATTTACAAATGAAATACACAAAAACTAAGAGTATCAATATGCAATACAAAATATCAGAAAAATAAGAAAACTACTTATATCCCATATTTGCTGATTTGCACATGCATGAAGCTTCTGACGCATTTACTATTGTTATGTACTTATGTTGAACTGAATTGGTATATTATGGTTTGAAATATCGACAGAGTCACAGCAAAATAGGCATGCATTGCTTTCTGTTGGTAGAAATTACACGAACAAAAAAACATCCTTAAGTTGGTTTACTAAGCTTCCATTTATACAATTGTGAATCAAACATAAAAGTGCTCAAGCTGTACATCTTTGGCTTTCAATGGAACATATTCCCCCAAGTAAAGATCAAGATGATCCGAGAGCAACGACTTATCGATATTCTCATGGTGATACGATTTACAGACAAAGTAAATCACAGTTTGCACTACCAGCCAAAATAGCAACAGCCCCATCAATAAAAACATAGCCAATGTCCCAAACATCACCCTTAGCATCATTCCATGTTCTTTTCCATTCACCACCAGCTTGTTAAATGCTCCTTGTAGTAACCATGCCAAGATATATATCACTAGAAAGACGAAACCGCACACGACCAGGTTACCCTTTAACAGGTTTTTACCCTTGGCCATGGCTCGAAATCCTGAAGAATCTTCTAACACAGATACCACGCTGGCCAGCTGCCATATAATGCTTATATACACCAAACCAACTAGGTACAGCACAAAAATGATCAGCAGAATTACGATTTCCGTAACCCGTTGGTCTGCGAAGTAAATGTCACATAGGATTATTAACAAGAAGTCGCAAAAGTTGTACATAAACATGGTGATGTACACACACAAGAATGTGACCATGAGTCTTTTCCAAACTCTAGGCACCACATTCATGACATTCTTGAAGCTTATTTCACGATAGGTGTAAGCGCATGCGACGGTGTAAACCACGGCGGAAGTGGAAAGCAGCGAGAATATTAGAAGATGGTGAAGTATACCAACCTAAAGAGGAGGAACTCAAGGGCCTCAGTTGTAATCATATCAACTAACTTTCTGTATCGAGCGGAATCCCTTTGAGTATTCAATAATGAGGATTCATCGGATATAAGCTGCAAAACAAGGATGCGGCTGATTTCCATATGGGCAAGGAAGATGAAGGTTGCAGGGAGGATCAAACCCAAAGTGATTTGGGTGAAGATTTTTCTCCATGTGTAGATAAGGTTGATGGATTGCTTCATGATGCCAAAGAAGTCAAGAAACTGCATCTCCTCTTGTTCCACATCCATGATCAATCTATCTCTTGCACTTGTTCTAAAAAAGTATGATCAAATGAGATAAAATTCCTCTATATATGATTGGAGCTGATCTCTACTAGTAGTTGGAATTTGATACCACTTTCATCAATTTTGGTACTAAGTGCCATGCACATCATAGTTTTGTAACACATATAAGACAGTTTAATAATATATATCTTTAATATAAGACATGTTCAAGTCAATGAGCTTCAGTTCATCAGTTTTTTGTTAAGTAAGAACCCATATTTTGTACGATTAAAGTTTAAAACCCTCTTTGATGCTTAAACGGTTCCAACTACGGGAAAGCATTCGGGAAATTCCCGTTTTACCGTTTACCGTTTTATCGAACCAAAATTTTCTATTCCGTTTACCGTTACTGTTTTACCGATTCGGTGGAAATCAAAAAAATTCGATAAATTCCCCGAATTTCCCGAACTTCGAAAAAATCAAAATAAAAATTTAATATCTGCTGCAAAAAACTGAGATTACAATCCAAACTAAGCCAACAGAGTGGTGCTCTGTTGGTTGAAGAACCTGACAAAGGAATCTCAGGGCCAGAGTTTGAACCCTGGTCTCACCACTTTTCCTCAGATTTTTCTGGGGCTTCATTCCTCCCGTCTGCACACGTGGAGGCTGTTTATTCTTCCCGCCTGTGCGTGGAAGCTATTGATTCGATCCTCTATGGATGCTCATTGCTTGGATATTAATGGATGATTGAAGTTCATTGGTGGTAGTGCCTAGATAGCTTGTGCGTTCAAAGTATTAGTTGTACTAGATGAATATGTAATGTCTTGTACTCAATTGTAAACCCACCCATCAAAAAAAAATCCAACCTAAGATTACAATCCAAAAATTAAGATTACAATCCAAAAGTTTGGATAAATCTGAGTACAACTCAAACATCTCAAAAAAGTTGAGAAGAAGCTTGTGGTCGCGGCTGAGAGGTTCGATACTTTGATGAACGACCTAGAGTCGAGAGTTGAGATCGATCCAATGTTCAGATCTGAATTACGAATGTTCAGATCTGAATAACGAATGTTCAGCCCTCAACATCGATTGAGAAAGAAGCTTGTGCGATTGTGATTTAAGATGATTGGAACAAAACGGGACTCTAGGTAATTTCAGATCTGAATATTATTGGTTACTTCAGATCTGAATTGAAAGTTTAGATGATTGGATCTCAATCACAATTTACAATTTTAGTCATCTCTTATTTTATTTTTAATATAATTTAAATATATATTAACCAATAAAACGGGAAAACGGGAAATTATTGAAAAAAATTATGTTCCGTTTATTGACTTTTTTTACCGTTTTACCAAACGGTAAATTACCGTTTTCCCGATTTACCGATTTTACCGAACCGAAATAATTCGGAACGGTAAATTTATTTCGATAAACGGTAATTTCCCATACTTTGCTCTGCCCTAGTTCCAACTTATTTATTGGAATCTACCTACTTACCACTTGACTATTTCTTTTGGGTTTCACTTCATAGGTTCACACAGAATTAGGAAACATGAAAGGTGGATTTGGTCGGAACTATTTTAAAGTCAAAGGAAAGTGTGCACTTCGTGCAAATTGCAATGTCACTTTTTAATGTTATGAACAAATTATTTAAAAGTTTCATGAACTCGTCTACTGATTTAGCTGTAAATATTCAGATACATTTTCTAAAGAAGCAAAGATGATAAAATAAGAAAATGTTCTAAAGAAGCATGGACAAATATTGTTGGCTAAAATTCAAATATGGAGCTGTAATCTTGGCTGTTGGAAATTAAGTCGCGTATGACTTAGGTTATGTACTCAATATTGAGTTTGTACACTGAGAATAGAATAGGGTGTCTTTTAGGCTTGGTTATGTCTGAATTTGGCCAGAAAAGCTTGGTGAAAGTGGCTGGAAAATGACTAAGGACTGCAGAATTTTGACTTGCTATCATTGTCCAGCTTTTTGATATTCAACCTGTTTTCTGAAGTTGGGCGAAAGAAGCTGGCCCAATACCAAGGAGTGCGTTGATGCTTTTAATAACATTACAAAATGCAGTGTTGTGTGAAAAAAAGAAACGCAGCGTTTTCAATATGTATGAGCAGCGTGAATTCAGATCGGGGATTTTTGCGATTAGGGTTTCAGAACAGAGAGACGAAGCGGCTGTAATTCGAGACCGATTGAAAGCGATTGAGACGAGAGGGTTCTTCAAGAAGTTTCATCGGACTTCGAGAGTTGGATTGGTGACGGTTCCGAGAGCGATTGCGCGGATATGAAGACTTCCAGTGGATGCGAATTCTGATGAAAATCAGATTGGATGCCGATGAAGTTCTTCGCTTTTGGTTCAGGTGCTTTTGTTTCAGTTCATTCAGTCTTGTGTAGCTTGCTTGAGTCTTGTATTAGTTTAGGTTACTCATTCTTGGTTTGTCAAGAATTGAGTTGATTGCTTGTAAACCTATTCCGTGCTTAGTGGATTGATTCTCAGCCTTTGCGGCTGAGCTCCGTGGTTTTCTCCGGGTTCTCCGGTTCCACGTATATCTTGTGTCATTTAGTTTACGGTTTTAGGTGATTTAGCATATTTTAAGTTTGCGGAAATTTGCATAATTGTGAAAACTTGCATTGTTAAGTATCGGTTTTGTTTCTAGGTCTTAGATTAGGCTTAGATACATTCATCAAAGTGGTATCAGAGCCGCTGATGCGTTTCTAGATAGATTCTTGGTTGGATCTTGGTTAGAACGTTAGTGGAAATTGTTGATCTTGGCATGTATGCTGTGTTTTTGATCTTAGAGTAGTTGCTGCCATTTATTTTGATTGTTTGTGCATTAATCTTGATGTTCTTGAAGGTCAGGATTTAGTGCTATCAATTGAAGTATTTGTGCATCATTTTTACTTTAACTTTGCTTGTTTTTCTATAATTGCCTTAATCCGCTTAGCTCTTAAGATTGCTTTTTTCTTGATTGATTTGAGTGTTAATCTTGCTATCATTGCTAGTAAGGACTTAATGCTTAGTCATTAGGAATTTTGCATGTTTATGGCTTTAGTACAAATCGGTGGTTATTGTTCTTAGTCTTTGCTTATATTTGCATGTGATTTTGACAATTTTCTTGCTGATATTGTGTGCATTCAGCGCTGTCTCTGTGTCGTTTATATGAGTTCTAGTTATTAGTTTGCTAGAATTAGGTGAACTTGATGTCAAAACTAGGTTATGTTGATGATATCATGTTTCTTGATTAATTTCTTAGTGACTATATACTAGTTCAAGGTCTTTTTATGACTTTCTTGAAAAGAAAGTTTTAGGTAATGCTATGGGTAAAATCTAGATATATAGAATTCCAAAGTAGAACTTGATATTAATGTTCTCATTTAAAAATTGGGTTTCTTTGATATATTTCTTGATATGTTCCTCTAAAGCTTGTTTTAATAATAAATTAAGTCTTAGGAGGGCATTTAGAATATATTCAAGTTGATTTTCTAGTTTCTGACCAAAATGTTGATGATCTTTGTTTGATGTTCAGCGGTGTATGTGAAATAAATTCCTTATGCTCAGTGATTTAGTTTTGTGCTGTTTTTAGCCTTACAATAATCTAGAGTTTAGGATTTAGTACGCTTATGTCTTGAAATCTAGTTTATAGGTTTTTAAGCATAGCTTGATACTACCGAATGCTATTAAAACTATCAATAAAGTGTATATCAGTTTGGTTCAGTTCATATTATGCATGATCCTAAGCTTTTGTTTTTCAGAAATGTTTGTTTTTGACTTTGTGAAGTGTTAGCGCATAAAAACTGACCTAATCTCTATCAATCTGTTAAAGAGAGTTCCTTCTATGCTAATGAACTGCTATAGTTAATTTTCAGCTATAACTTGTAGATAATATAGGAGGTAATCATGTTACTTTCTGTTTTTGTCTGGTTGTTAGTTCTGAATTTTTCTTAGTAAATCCTTTTATAGAGCAGTATATTAGTAGATATATACTTTCTATCAGTTGGTATGAGTATTATGGTGTGTTTTTGCTAACTTGTGTTTTTAAGTTTTTAGGCATGCCAAGTGCATGACCAAAAATGTTCAGCAGGGTATTCGACGATAAAACCGCTTCGGGTAATGTTTTTATCAATGAAATGCTGCTGAGTAGGTAATATCGGTTTTACTTTTGTTAGTAAACTGATTTTTCAGGTAATATCAAACTCATCTTTCAATTTTTTTAGCTTAAAAGAGGTAAAGTTATGTTTAGTTTAGATGTGAGTCTTCAATATGAGCATTCTAGCTAACAATGTATAATGTAATACTCTCTTTGCTGAATTTATTGTTTGAGAGTTGATAAAATAAGATATTATGTCTTTTTGTGGCTAAATATTCTTATATGTAAATACTAGGTCTAATGTTAAGATTTCTCTTGAATCAAAGTCTTGATTTTTGCTATTTCAAACTCTAGGTATTTTAGTTAAAATAGCTTATGTCTAGTTTTTCAAAAGTTCTATTAAATTGTGAATTTAGGACTTAGGAGGACAATTTTTGACTAGGCTGAAAATTTAAATTCTCTAGAGCATGGCCAGAATGTGATACATGACTTGCAGCTTGTAAATAAACTCATGAATTTTGTGTTTTGTTTTGAGCTATTATTAGCCTTGGTTTAACCGAATTCTGATGTTTTGCTAGTTTGGCATTTGAAGTTTGGTTGTAAAAGTTCTATGCCTAACAAGCTAATGAGAAGTGATGTTGAGTCTGTTATCTAGTTAATGTCATTTGGTTAAGTGTTTAATGCAGAAATCTAAGTTTTGATGTTTAAGGAAATTCTTACAAATGACTTAGTTAATGAAACTTGTTCTGAGTTTGTTGTGTCTTTGTTTGTCAATACTCAGCATTTATGTTAAAGGTTCATAACTGTTTTATAGACAAGGATATCTGTATATGATGATTTGCATGAAACAATGAGAACTTATGAGTTGAGAATCAAGACATTACACTCTGCAGGTTTTCTTGTGGTGACTATTGTTCCTAATTTCACTTTGTGTTTTGCAGGTACAATATCCATAATTGGATGAGTCTATGACGCCGATAATAAGGTTGAGAATTCATGAAACTAAGCAAGGTTAGGTCTGTCCATTGGGTCTGTAAGTTCAGGTCATTCAAAGTTTTATTAGTGTTCCCTACCTGTTAAACTCATACTTGACTTAGGAGGGCATTTGTTGGAAATTAAGTCTCGTATGAGTTAGGTTATGTACTCAATGTTGAGTTTGTACACTGAGAATAGAAAAGGGTGTCTTTTAGGCTTGGGTTATGTCTGAATTTTGCCAGAAAAGCTTGGTGAAAGTGGCTGGAAAATGACTAAGGACTGCAGAATTTTCACTTGCTATCATTGTCCAGCTTTTGTGATATTCAACCTATTTTCTGAAGTTGGGCCAAAGAAGCTGGCTTCAATATGTATGAGCAGCGTGAATTCAGTTCGGGGATTTTCGCGATTAGGGTTTCAGAACAGAGAGACGAAGCGGCTGCAATTCGAGACCGATTGACGGCGATTGAGATGAGAGGGTTCTTCAAGAAGCTTCGTCGGACTTCAAGAGAGTTGGATTGGTGACGGTTCCGAGAGCGATTGCGCGGATATGAAGACTTCAAGTGGATGCGAATTCTGATGAAAATCAGATTGGATGCCGATGAAGTTCTTCGCTTCTGGTCCAGGTGCTTTCGTTTCAGTTCATTCAGTCTTGTGTAGCTTGCTTGAGTGTTGTATTAGTTTAGGTTACTCATTCTTGGTTTGTCAAGTTTTAAGTTAATTCTTGTAAAACCTATTCTGTGCTTAGAGGATTTATTCTCAGCCTTTGCAGCTGAGGCTCCGTGGTTTTCTCCGAGTTCTCCGGTTCCACGTATATCTTGTGTCATTTAGTTTACGGTTTTAGGTGATTTAGCATGTTTTAAGTTTGCGAAAATTTGTATAATTGTGAAAACTTGTATTTTTAAGTATCAGTTTTGTTTCTAGGTTTTAGAATTAGGCTTAGATACATTCATCATTGGCCTTTCAAATAGCTCTTAGCCGCGCTGCCTAGACCTTTCGATAATCAATCTCAGCTTTACTTGATGCTCGGCGACATACTATCAGCTCAGCCATCATTTGTCAGTCGGCATCTTTACTTATGCTATCATCCGCATTTGCATACAATGTTTCCAAAGCTCGGCATGAGGTCAATATAGATTTGAGTATCATGATCTGAGTATTTGTACCCATTAGCCTTTTCATCTTTACAGTTGTGAGGCTCTTGGGATAGATGAGTTCACTTAACTGCTCTTTCAGGGGGCAACCACAGCTTCCTCTGACACTGAAGTTAGAAATTTCTACAAAAGAAGTAGCAAATCTCTCCGAAATTAGTATCAATATAAAGAGACATGCAATTCAACAATTGTTTTAAAACAAAAGGAAATATCATTAATTATCTTGCATCTGTTATAGAAAAGCTTATGTTGAACAATCTCATAAACCTTTCATTTATTTATTTTCTATGAAACAATATACAGAGATGCATTGGACTTGAATCTCGATTTTTGAGACCAGAGTTACCGTTAGAACGCTACTCCTTATATTAACATATTTTTTAAAATTACATTATTAAATTTGCAAATATCGTGTTAAATATTAAATATCATTCCACAGCCACATGAAAAATTGTATCAATTGCGTGTCCTTGTGTTATCGGAAACTTAAACAAACATACAAACTCATCAACCGTCCGATCCCAATCTCTTAACAAAATCAACGGTTGAGATCACTACGCCGTCTCTTACTTTAATTTTATTTTAATTTATTGACGACTTTAATAACACAACATAACCAACCCGTCACGCTCCCTAAAACAAATAAATACTAAAACCAGATTTTTTCATCGGCCGATCGATCGTCGATTTTCGCGTGCGTTCGCAAGACGAAAGGTACGCTCCAAGGTCCGATCGCGCTTTCCACTTTTCATCGCAGTGGTTTTTATTTTCCTTGTTGTAAATTTGTTGATTTTGCGTAGTTGATGGTATTCTAGGGTTTATCACTGTTGAACCTTTTTCTACTTTGTGTGATTAGGATTCAATTGAGTTTTGTAATATATGTTTTCTATATATGGATTGAGTAGTGTTCAATGCTGATTAGGTTGTGAATTGTGATTTTGTTGATTAGTGGATATGATGAGTGACTGATTTGAGGATTGATAGAATGGGGATTGGGAGGAATTACTGATTTGGGATTAAATTTTATTTGGATGCGATCATTGTATTTTGTGTTATGTTTGGGTAGTGTTCAGTGATTTAACGGTACTCTTTGAATCATGGTTTGTTATTTCCGTTTTTAATTCTTTTGGGGCCGTTGGTTTGATAAAAGTTGCAGAACATTGATCTTCTCTGTAGAACATTGGTGTAGTAGATAGTTAGCAGAGGGAAGTGAGTAAAATGAATCAAGTCCTTTTGTTTAGATAGTGAAGAGTGAATAAAAGCACTCGAATGATTATAATCATACAATCAAAATAATATTTGATTGGTTATTGTTGATTTTTCTATACGTAACCAGGACACATCACGTCGCTTCAAAATGTTAGGTGTAAGATAGTATGAAATTTATATGTCGGTCACTGTATTTAGTCAGGCATGCTGCATATTAGTATTTGGTTATACCGACACGAAAGCTTGTGTGATATTTTGATACATATTCAACTAAAAAGGAAATGATGAGTCATGTATTGGGGTATTTGACATGGAGACTTGGCTGTTGGTACACCTGGCTCAGAATCTTCATGTGATTGACTGATTGTTAAACATAATGCCTAGGAACCTATGATTGGGTTTTTTGAGCGCGTCTCGTTTCACAAGGAAATTTTGTAGCTGTGTTAATGATACTTCTCAATGAACGATGACAAGACTAATCAAGTAACCAACTACTCTGCTTCATGATTTATTGTCATTGCTGAATAATCTTTTCCTGGGTGTAATTTTGACAGTTGAAGCCTGAATATCTACGTACAAGAAAAGGACAAAAATTGACACTTGGGTTGCACAGTTACTGAGGGATGAATGATATATTTGTGAACCTCCATTTGTTAAGGTTCACCCTGTGATAGGAGACTTTGCTGATAAACAAAAAAAATTTAGCGGCAAGTTTAATAGAAACTACTTGCACAACTGAAGCCATCCTTTGTAACTGAATGGAAAGGAGTTGTTGGACTGTCTGCGTTTTGTTTTTACTATTTTCTTCGGTTGAATCATCAAGTATATCAGAGCAATTATGGTCTCTAAAATCGAGTTTGGAAGCTACAGCCGCATCAAACTGGCCTGTATTCAGTGCAAGTATATTTGTTTTTGCTGCTCTTGTGCTTTCCACTTTTCTGATATTTGAGCATTTAGCTTCTTATAACCAGCCTGAGGTTAGTAATACTTTCTATCTCAAAGAATTTTGGCTCACTGTTCTCTGTGAAAGATGGTTTTGACTGCCTAGACTGAGATACATTTTCAGGAGCAGAAGTTTTTAATTGGACTAATTCTCATGGTTCCGGTTTATGCACTCGAATCGGTAAGCTATAATAGGTATATGTGTTGTTGATCATCTGCTGATTTGCTTACTGACATTATCATGTGATCATTTTGTACCTTTTGTGATTGCATATGAAAAGATAAGTCTCAACTATATAATTGAGGACGTTATATCAGAAAATTAACAGTTTTCACTGATATTTTTTATTTGACTTCACATTAGATACAACTCTTTCTGTAGCTATGGAGACACCCTTTCTTAGGCATACGTTTCCTGCAAACTTATTTCTCGTTTGATTGGACGTGTAAGCCATCATTATTAAACTTTTGGCAGTAAACCTTGGGGAACTCTGTTAATTTGAGATGGAGGCATTAGATTCATTTTAGTATAAAACAGAAGTTTATTTTTTGTAGAGGACTCCTAACTTTTGCCTATTATTTTCACTCATCAGTGGTGTTTATTTATCAATTACACGTCCTCTTCTAAGATGTCTCAATGTATCTTATGCACCATATTTTGGCAGTTATTATCTCTGTTGGACTCTAGTGCTGCGTTCAACTTTGAAGTGATCCGAGACTGTTACGAAGCATTTGCGTTGTATTGCTTCGAGAGATACTTGATAGCATGCTTAGGTATGTTCACTACCTGCATGTTTTTCATATCTAGCTGACAAGAATTGTTGGATGGGAAAAAGGTATCTCAATGTGTACAATAACAGATAAATGTTAGAGTAATCTTGTTTTAGTATTTTTTTCGATGAGCTAAGAGACATGGTTTTCCTTTCTTATGTGTATCTCAATGTGTACAATAACAGATAAATGTGTACAATAAAGCTGTGACATTCAAATCTGTGTTGTTAGTGTGTTTCATGCCCATATTTTATTCTCTTTAGTTCTTAATTTATTCATGTCGTTAGATTTTTCTATAAAATCACATGACCTTTTCACATGTCATTATCAATGTACAATTTTTAGGGGGTGAAGAGTGCACAATTCAGTTCATGGAGAGTCAAAGTGTAGTCAGTGATTCAACTCCTTTACTGGAAGATTCATATGCTTATGGAATGGTAGAACACCCTTTTCCACTAAATTGCTGTTTAAGGGGCTGGTATCTTGGTGCCGACTTCTATCATGCTGTGAAAATTGGAATTGTACAATATGTATGTGCTATTGGTTTTCCACAATTCAATTATTTTCATTATTTACACGGCACCTGGATCTTTAAATATCCACCTTAGAATTTATCCTTTAATTTGTTATGCTTTCGCATTGCAGATGATAGTGAAGTTGATTTGTGCGTTGCTATCAATGATTCTTCAGTCTTTTGGGGTTTATGGGGAAGGAAAGTTCGAGTGGGGATATGGGTAAGTTTCTTGCTTGTTGTCCGTATTTATTTCACATTATTATTTATGCCGTCTGCTGGGTCGTTTAACGATATTTTTGTTCATGCATTTTTTGAAAGCATCGATAACAGCTATTTTTCACCTATTTATTCCTTTTTTAGTAAAAAACGCTTTTCTCGGTACCCATACTTTTGTTACATTGCTTCTCATTACCATAATTCAAACTGAATAATATATGTTTTTTCAGATATCCATACCTGGCGCTCGTTCTTAATTTCAGTCAGACATGGGCTTTATATTGCTTAGTACAATTTTATAATGTCATCAAACATAAGCTGCAACCAATAAAACCTCTGCCAAAGTTCCTTGCTTTCAAATCTATTGTATTCCTGACGTGGTGGCAAGGAGTTGCCGTTGCCTTTCTTTTCTCTATCGGGGCATTTCGAGGATCATTAGCTCTGGAGCTCAAAACAAAAATACAAGATTACATCATATGTATTGAGGTATGTGATGCAAAATTTCCATTTAGGGGTTGTAATGCATTATATTGTGTCTGCACTCACAGAATTTGATGCCATTGCATGCTAGATTTGTGATGTATTATAATTTTTCAATCGAATCTGGCTGGGCAACATTGGTTGCCGATGTATTCTCGACATCACAAGCTCTATGTGATGATTGTATTTTAAGGGTCAATACCATAGTGGTGTATTTGTATTTAATTTGCAAGATTACACATCATGTTCAATGAATGTGTAGACCAATCAATAAGTGTGTATAGTTTCACAATTCTAGTATATACAATGTATGTTGTGGATTTGATCATGCTTATATTTGAATTTGGCAAACAGATGGGCATAGCTGCCGTTGTTCACTTGTATGTTTTCCCAGCATTGCCGTACAAGCGTGGAGAAAGATGTGTTCGCAATGTATCAGTCATGACCGACTATGCATCACTAGGAAGCCCTCCAGATCCAGAGGAAGTTCGAGATAGTGAAAGATATACCAGGATACACTCAACTCAGAAATTTGACAGAGAAAAAAGGCTTACATTTCCACAGAGCGTGCGTGATGTGGTTGTTGGAAGTGGTGAAATTGTAAGATCCTTTTTCCTCAATCAGCTTCATTGTACTCCAACTTGGTGATTCACTATTGTGTTATTGGAATGCTTGAGTAATTTTTTTTTCTGTTTCTAATTGCTAGATTGCTGATGATGTGAAGTACACCGTCTCGCACGTAGTTGAGCCAGTGGAGCGTGGACTTGCAAAAATAAACACCAAATTTCAACAGATTTCTGACAATGTAAAGCGGTATGAAGAGCTGAGGAGGAATGCCAAAGATGACAATCATGTAATTCCAATGAACTCATGGACACGTGAATTTTCTGAAGTCCAGGAGAGTCTTGGTGAAGGGAGTATGAGTGATAGTGGCTTAATCAATGGAAAAAGACCTCCCTCGAAATCAAGAGGCTGGAGGTTTAAGCTTGGTAAATGATGTACATCATTATTATCATAGTTAGGTTATGTCTAAAATTTTAAAAGGTATAGATAACTCATTCGACTATTGACAGGCTTATCAAAGGCATACACTGTACAGGTGGTACTATGATTTGTCTGTTGTAGCTGCCGATGACAACAATAGCTAATTGGTTGGTGACATTTAAGTAAAAAAATTAGTAATTTCAAGTTGAAATCACGCAGCTTCATGATGTGCATGTGCTTATTGGACGAAGAGGTTTCATTTAGAGACCGCTTAATAGGAATGAGACTCACCAGTAGTCTTCTTCAATCTCTAGTCTTACACTCTTACCTGAAAATGAATGTTTCAAATTTTCTGTTAAAAAAGAATCTTTTCTCCATCATTTTCTTCACACTCACCAGTTTAGAAACATTCTCTTCATACCTCAGCGAAGTCGCAGCTGAGGATGGACAAGGACAACGGACCAAATTATCATGGAGCAAGAAAGAAAAGGAGCTTTTGTCGTGTTTTGGATTCTGAGCACTAAATGGAGGAGCAGGAAAGAAAAGCTCAAGATTCTTTTTATGATCAATGCTGCAGTGTTTGAGATGTGGAGGAATAGGAATGTATGCCTATCCCAAATATCAATCCTGCCAAAAAGTGAACTTGAATGTATGCCTTTCTTCATTGGAAGTATGCTTAGGATTAATATAGCTTATGGGAAAAGTTGAGAGTATGTTATGGAAACATTAAAGTGAATGTGTATTGTATCCACTTGGACAAGGCTCAAGTTGGTGAGGATTTGGACGTGGCAGCCACCACTATAATCCATAAGCATATAGCATAGATTGACAAAAGATGCAGATTACAATCATCAAAATCCTGATTCAAAATTGAGTTTGCAATATCAAAGACAGGAAGTAAGACAAACAAACGGATACAAAGGGCAGAAAGATTTTTGTTTGAATATTGTGTGGAAATATATAACTAAAAAGGAAGGGAATGAATTGGTTGGTTGAAGAAAACAAATGGACGAAACAGCGAAGCCATGTGAGATCAGCTTAGTAGCTATGTGGCTATTCCCCACCATGTGTCTATGCCCCTATTCTTCTTCACTAATATTCTTTAGCATTGCCAACCACCACAGTCCACAACTCCACACCCCACCAAGCATCCATCTTAATTCTTTGCCATGTTGCAATTGTTGAGAGTTCATCACAAAAGATTAGTCTGTCGTGTCGTGAACCTTAAGCTTTTATATTTTAACTTAAAAAAGTCTCATCAAACAATATTTCATATAGACTCATTTGGAGAAATAGAAGTGCTAAAAATATTAAAGTTGAGATTTTCTCATAATTTACAGATACAGGACTTAAGATGGGTGTCACATAACTGACCCTAGCTGGTTTCCTTCCATATGATCATGTGAAGGTGATCTCAATGTCTAGGGTTAAACTTGATGAGCGTATACTAACAGGTCATACTTGAGCTACTCTCCAAACTTAATGGAACCCACTCTTACTAGCTAAATATTCTGTTTTCCATTCCAACCATCATCATTTGCTTTCTTAGCAGCTGTCTTTTGCCAACGTAAACTTCGATATTTTCAAATGAACTAAGGTTAGAGCAAACTACTTTAACGTTCATTACACTTGAAAGTACTCTACGTTCAGTTCGGAGCCGTTAACTTCGATATTTTAGAATGAAACAATATTACTTGTCAAAAAATGAAATATTATTCGTCAGGCAAGGAAATAACAAGTTATACTAGCCGGGTTACGTTGTCATATAGTAATTTTTTCATGTTTGTTATATTTGCTTGATGGAAGCAACTATCTGAAAACCAGTATCTCAAGTAACATAAGCTACTTGTATAGTAAGGAAAATGTTATTGATGATGATTAAGCAAGTACAGTACAGTTGGACTGAGTTGGATTGAGTTGGACTGATATTTATTTTGCCATTTCTTTTGTTTTTGTTTATTTTTATATGATAAACAACAGAGCGAAAAGATTGAAAACACGCCATCATCGATCATCTTCATTCAAATATTATAATCAGCAGTTATTGCTTAGCTTCTTTAACCAGCAATTCTGTATTAGGGCTCTAGTCAAATTAAACTTACAAGAAAATCATAAAACAGATAAGAAATGGATGATACAAGTTTTCTTAGAAATCAACAACATGATGTAAACTGAAAGTTTATCCAAACTTGTATTTAGTTTTTTCAAGATTATATAAGTACGCAATTGACGTATTTAATGGGATAATAAGAGTTAAGATTGGAATTTTTAAAAGTTCTAGACTGCAAACTTGATTGAGAAATCCGTATTGAATTGATATTTGATGGTTATAACTATCTACATAGAGCAACTCTAATGGTAACATGTAAAATGATCAGGTAAATATAATTTTCGTAGGTTGAGTAAATAATTTAGTTGAATATAATTATGTGGGAAAAGATAAAAGACAAATCATTAAATATAAGACCGTATATATTCGACAGATCAGATTTAAGATAAAACCTTATGACAAATTTAATTCAACCGTCATATTTAATTTTGAAGCGCAAAGATAAAAACTTTGTGCATTACCCTTGTATAGAACAAAAGCATCCCATCAAAAATAAAAATATCATGTATTAACTTAACATGTATGATCTGCTGTCACTTTTCAACCAAATGGGAATTAAGACACAGTATAAAATAGAATAAGACAAAAATCATATATTTTGATTCTTCCTACTAACTATGATTACTTGTCTATCTGGATCTCTTCAAATACCATCCAATTTCATTATCATAATACCATTTGGTTAATAAAATTATCTAGCTAATTGACAGATAGCTGCTCCCACATTTCATTTTACAACCAATAACACCAACTCTCCCTTTGCCTTGCTGCTTATCTCCCATTTACTGCATTCATTTCTTTCATCTCTCTACACTTAACTCTTTTTTAGACTTTACTTTTGGAAATCTATCTATAATGGGTTACTCGGAAACCAAGCTCCTCCCCAAGATCAAGAAGGTCTTTGACACCAAGGCCGCGACCGCCAAAAAAGCCGCTGCTGCTGAGGCTACCAAGTCCTTTGATGACTCTAAGGTACAAACATAAAAATACTAACATTATAAAGTTCATCTGAACAGCTGATTAAAACTCTTATATCTTGGTGGTTGTGTATATAGGAGGAAATCAACAAGGAGTTTGAAGAGAAAAAGACTGAGCTTCAGCCTAAGGTTGTTGAGTTATATGAAGCCACTTCACCTAAACTTAAGGTATCATAAAAATTATTGAACTTGCTTTTCTCCTATAGTAGAATCTTCATGTTGGAGATTTATTAAGGCAATAAATAACTAATTAGAATCCATAAAACACACTATTGAGAATATATTGCCTTGTCTTATATCACAGAATCTAGTCAAAAGTCCCAAGGAAGCAGGGCTAAAGAAAAACTCTACTGATGTCCAGAAGTTACTTGATGAGCTTGTAAAGATTGGTATGAACAATACACAAGTTTGGATTTCTTTTGGTTGTAATATATCACTAAATCTTTTTAATTAAATTTATTTGTTTTTGATGATTATTAGTTGAATTTACATGTGTAACTTTGTACTAATCGATCGAAATATATTTGTGCAGAATTCCCTGGTTCGAAGCTAGCATCCGAATCATTTTCCAAGTTTGGGGCCTCATATGCATCAGGGCCAGTTTTGTTTGTGTTTGAGAAGGTCTCAACATTTATTGTGACTGATGAAGAAAAGACAGTGGAGCCAGCTGCCACCACCACCACCGAAAAAGAGATTGTCGTTGAGACACTTAAGGAGGAAACATCCTCAGCCGCCCCAACTGAAGAGACCACCACTGAAACAGTGGTTGAGAAAACACCTGAGCCTGAATTTGCAGCTCCCGCTGCTACCCCAGCGGTCGAGCCAACTAAGGCTGCCTAGTAAGCAAAACCACATTGAAACTTACTCCACTATAATATTCATGAATTCTTAGTATATCAAAATCATGAGTCCAACAAACTGTACTCAAGTTCATATAGCTGTTTTGTGAGTTGGTTGTTTTTTCAATCACTCAGGAATCAATCATATGACCTTGATTTATGATTTGTCTGGATTCTACTTGTGCTGATTATGCATGTGAAAATATTAATTATGTCTGGATGAAAATGTAGTGCGAAAATTAAAGGTGATTTGTTATTCTTTGTAATTATATTTTGTGCATGGACTGGTTTCGTTGTACTTCAACAATTATTGTATAAAAAACTTAGTGTGCGCATTTCAGTTATCTTCCAATGTTTCCTATCCTGTTTTCATTTTCAACTATGAAGTTTCAACGAAAAAATGCATTATCCGTTGATCGATGAAATTGTTTTTGCAATGGGCATTTTTAAAAGGGTAAATTTCAGAAAATCATCCGTACAATAGGAATAATTATAGAAAATCACCGCTTTAACATGACTTTACAGAAAACCACCTCCATAAATAGCGTCGTTAGCATTTCACCACCTTGATACTGTTCCGTTATAAAACCGTTAAACGCGTGATTACAATCTCTTTTGAAATATTATTTATTCAAAATTTCAGAAAATCATCTCTATAACTCTCATAAATAGGGATGTACAACCGGTCCAGACCATACCGGATAATTACGGTATGGTCGTAACTTTTTGAAAATGAGGATCATAGACTAGATCGGATAATTACGGACCTGACTAATTACGGTAATTAATTTTTTATTTAATTTTAAATTACAAAAATTGATTTTCATATATGAATAATATATTTTTAAAATTTTATATACATTTTATTTAACTTTTAAAATATTTTTGGTAACATTTATGTTTAAGTTATTAATTTATACTGATATTTTCCTATTTTAAATGATAGATTTTAAATATTTCATAAATTATATTTAATTAATTTATATTATGGTCCGGACCGGACCGTAACCTCGAAAAAATTATGGACCGTGGATCGGACTGTATTTAGGTCGTGACTAACTCGTACCAGACTGTAATTTATGATCGGTCCGGTCCGAGTTAACTGTCCAGTCTAATTTCGTGCATACCTACTGATAATTAGTAAAAATTCATTAGTAACGGGACAAAGGCCTAGATTGAACCTTCGTCTCCGATACCAATTGTTGATAAGATTGGACGGTTTTTCCTACTTAAAGTAGACAATATCCACTAATGTTGTGGACAAGATTCAAAACTAACCCGACAAACAATGATATTGAAAATATAATGCTAAAAGGAAAGACTAAAGTATAAACAAAAAACACAAAAATTTAACGAGGATCGATAAATGTTATCTACTACTCAAAACTTCACTACCTTAATAGGAAGAGTAGACTACAAATGAAAATTTGAGGTCGCTGTTATCTCCCCTGCCTGGGTCTGCTGCTTTGATCCCTTGCCTTTGTTCTTCCTAATTTCTGGTTCTCAATGTCCTCTCGGATTAATGTCTTGACTGCTTTGGAGTGTCTTCTCGAGTCCGGTGGTGTGTGGACTCTGGTGAGTGTGTTGGGATGGCGCCGTGCTTGGCCTGCTCTTCAACCGTTTTTAATGAGACTTTCGCGATGTAGAATGGTCTTTAGTTGTGTCCCTTCGATTATGCTTCATTTGCATGTATTGTTATATCTTTATCTAATGAAACATCTCACCTTGAATCAAAAAAAAAAAAAAAAAAAAAAAAAAAAAAAAAAAAAATCTCAAACTCAACCATAAGTACGCGATATGTGAGACTACAAGTTTGGAGTCTTGACAATTATAATTATAATTATCATCTACAACTAGGCTTCTCACCATTAAATTTTGATTTATTTGACAATTATAATTATATTTCTTCATGATCAAATTGACAAATATAATATATTTGTGAAATAAATTGATTTTTGTCCATTTAAACAGCGACCATTCCATGCAATATATAACGCGATTTGTCAAAGTTGATGAAGGTGATCTAAAAAAATGATAGACGTATTAACTTCTTACATTCATGAATCGATATGAATATCAATTAAGTAACTCAGTAATTTGCGCAAATAGTTTTGAAACTTGTGAAACCTTCGATATTTTATCATGTCCTGAAATTGAGTTTTGCTTCAGTCCTCAATAACAAACTCCTTTTCAACGTTCATTTTGTTTGTTAATTCGATTTCTTTTTATAAAACAACAATCAATTAAGCTTTATAAAACAACAATAATGCCTGGAAAATGGAACTAAAAAAACATATTTATTTAATAATATGCTATTAGCTTTCCCAAGAAAATAGAAAATAATCTAAAAAAATTGATTGTAATAAGCTTCCTCATCCCAAGACAATACATGTATGCCACCCATTAATGGAGAATCAGCTTCAATGCTAGTTGGCTCAGCCGAAGGCTCATCTTCAAGAGAGCTAGATGGCTCGGCTGAAGGCTCACCCGCAATAGCGCTAGATGGTTCGGCCGAAGGTTCGTCCCCGAGAGTGCTAGGTGATTGGGTCAAAGACTCGTCTACGAGAGTGCTAGGTGATTGGGCCGAAGGCTTGTCTGCAAGAGTGCTAGGTGGTTCGGCAGAAGGCTCGTCCGCAGAAGTGCTAGGTGCCTCGACTGGAGGTTCATGATTTTTATCCTTTGGGTTGCGAGGGTGCTTAGATGGCGAACCATCAACTGGAGTGCTAGGTTTCTCGACTGGGGTCTCCGGCTCCGGATCAATAGGAGTAGCGGGTGGGTGGCCCTTATGACTTTTGTGAGAATGAGAATGATGATCACAATGAGCATAACAATAGCAAGCCTTCATCTTATCATGTTTTGATTTTCTACATTTTGCTTTTTTGTGTCCTTCCTTTTTGCATGACTTTTTGCACTCTGATTTTATACATCTTGCTTCATTGTAAAGCTCACTTTTGATTCTGCATTTTTGTTTGTGGCTCAAAAGGTCAATTGCATTTGTTTCAACATCGTCATCATCAACTGCATCTAACTCTTCTGTTTCACTTAGTTCATCGATATCATCGAATTCATCAGCACGAACAATCTCCACTATATAAAAAGTCAAAATCGCAACATGAGAATAAAAATACATATTTCAATCAAATAAATTGCATGATAAATACAATTTGGACACAAAAATCAATAAAATTACAAAGTTGATGCTCACATGAGGAGGAGATGAGGATGATCAACAAAGCAAGAAGTCCAAGAAATTTAGTCTTCATTGTTTGTTTGTTGTGTGTTTTGTTTTGTTTTTTGTTTGTTTGTTTATGTTGTTGTCTCAATTAATCAAGATGTAGATAGTATTTATAGATTAAATGCTCGTATTCCAAAGTAGTAAATGTTGATTTTTGAAACACTGAAATTAAAATGTATTTCATCTTTTCCATCAGTGTAAGTCACTTTTAGGAATTTCAATGTATATTCAAGCATCCCAAAAATGAATATTAACTTTGAATTCGACACTGTACTTAAGCAACACTGTAAAATTAACGAACATATAAAATATCTCGAGTAGAATTATTTAACTAACAATATGCACAAAGAGTAACGGTCTAACCCTCCCTAGTACATCTCCGCCTTGAAAATGTCAAATTAAATCAGCGATGGATATCATGCTTCATGCCTTCTAATTGTGTTTTGTTTCTGTTCCCCATACATCACGGCTTCGCATCAAAAACTCATTTTCGGCATTATTCTTTTTGCCATTCTCTAATTGTATAGTTTTTTGATACGAGGTTAAATTTAGTAGAAATAAATAATTTATGTGAGACTGTGAAACTTAATCTCAATCATTTTAACTGTTTGATTAATAGAAATCAATAGTCAAGATGATCTCCTTTCGTTTCACATAAATTACTTTGCTTCGTTCAACCTTTTCCATTTGATGCATATAACATGTGCAAGTTATTTGAATAATCTTATTTTTTATCTATGATGAATGCATGAGAAGATATAATACAATAATCGTAAAAAACATGACTTCAAAATAATCCAAGAACAATGAAGACAATATGAGATGAATATGCATTTTTATTCAAATTATTTTGTCTTACAAATGGAAATAACAAACACATTTATTCAGAAGCTCGTCCTGAAGACTCGTCCAGAGAAATGTTAATTAAGTGCATGGAGTTTAATATATCCTTCCTAAGACGCGGGCCCGTCTGCAGAATCACTAGGCCCTTCTGCAGAATCGCTAGGTGCCTCGACGGGAGCTTCTTCATCTTTATCCTTTGATTTTCCACCTTTTTTGGCAGAATGATGGCCGGATGGCGATGGATCGGCTGAACTGCTAGATCCTTCGGCTGGAGTTTTGTCTTCATCGTGCTTTTTTTTTCCTCGTTTGTGGACGGGGGTCGAGGGATCATCTGAACTGCTAGGTCCCTCGAGTGGAGTTTCTTTTTCTTCATCGTCCTTTGGTTTCCCTGGTTTATCGATGGGGGGCGATGGATCAGCTGAATTGCTAGGTCCCCTCAGCCGAACTCCTGGGTCCCTCGGCTGAACTGCTGGACGCGTCGGTTGGGTTTCTTTTTCTTCATCTTTCTTTGATTTTCCTGGTTTGTCTACGGGAGGCGATGGATCAGCTGAACTGCTAGGTCCTTCGGTTGGGGTTTCTTTTTCTTCATCTCCCTTTGATTTCCCTGGTTTGTCTACGGGAGGCGATGGATCAGCTGAACTGCTAGGTCCTTCGGTTGCGGTTTCTTTTTCTTCATCTCCATTTGATTTCCCTGGTTTGTCTACGGGGGCGTTGGATCAGCTGAACTGCTGGTCCCTCGGTTGGGGTTTCTTTTTCCTCATTTCCCTTTGATTTCCCTGGTTTGTCTACGGGGGGCGATGGATCAGCTGAACTGCTAGGTCCCTCGGTTGGGGTTTCTTTTTCCTCATCTCCCTTTGATTTCCCTGGTTTGTCTACGGGGGGCGACGGATCAGTTGAACTGCTAGGTCCCTCGGTTGGAGTTTCTTTTTCTTCATCGTCCTTTGATTTCCCTGGTTTGTCGACAGGGGACGAAGGATCAGCAGAAGTACTAGGTCCCTCGGCTGGAGTCTCAGGCTCTGGATCAGTTTTATGATTCTTTTTTGATGGTTTCGAATTTTTTGAGAATCAACATTCCTCAGCATAACAATAGCAAGCCTTTGCCTTGTCGTCTTTCGATTTTCTACATTTTGCATTAGCGAGTCCTTCCTTTTGGCAAGTATTTTTGCACTCTGATCTTATACATCTTGCTTGATTGTAAAGCTTACTTTTAACTCTGCAATTTTTTTTGTTGCTCAAAATGCCAACTGACTTTGTTTCAACATCATCAATTGAATCTAACTCGTTTGTTTCATGGAATTTATCAGCACAAACAATCTCCACTACAAAAAATCAAAAATTGGAACATGAGAATGACAATACAAATTTCAAACAAATAAATGTTCATGATAAAAAAGGACAATTTTTTTATTAAACAAAGGTAAACAAATTGATACTCACATGTAGAGATGAGAATGATCAACAAAGCAACAAATCCAACAAATTTAGTCTTCATTATTTGTTTGTGTTGTTGTCTCACTTAACCAAGAATTAGATGGTATTTATAAATAAGTAAAAAATTGCTCATATTTCAAAGTATTAAATGTTGATTTTTTGGGAATGAAATTAAATTGAGTTTCATCCATTCCACCAAAGTAAGTAATTTTAGGGATTTGATTGTATATTTCGGCATTCCGAAAAAAACATTGAATTCATCTTTTATCGACAAGTGCAATAAAATTTAACGAATTAATTAAATTGTCACATATCTCAAAAATATTTTAGTGTGTTTTTCTTACTTCAAATCAAAAATCATGATGCACATGTTTTTTGCAAAATAGTGTAGTGATAGCCGCTTTTTAATTAGATGAAATCAGTCTTATTATTTTCTGATTCCTTTTCTGTCATCTAAGAAGTATTTCTGTTTGTGCAACATTCAATTGTGCAATGGAAAGATAAGATAAACATTCGTAAGATTGTGATCTTGATTGTTTATATTAAGAATATAACATATAATTTTTATTTAAAAGTTGTCAGATACAAATATTCATAGATTATACAAATTCAACCGTGAAATTTAATTATAACCGACAGTAAATTCATTGTCTATCTAAAATTGACTTTAAATCTCAACTGTTTGCAAATATCACAGATGAGATTTTCAATATTTTCATCATTTTATAAATTTGTCTGTTCTAATCTCAATTTATAAAAGGCTATATAGGGTAAGAAGCCAATGTGGTAAAGAGGCTACAGTTGTAAATAGAATAGTTTCAATACATTGCTTACTTCATCGTAGGTAATCGGTTTTGATAATGGTTTACAGTTTGAATATGTGTTCTAAATTCATTTAGGTTGAAGATCACTCCTCTTTTTTGTTATATCAGTCTCCCAAAAGACGTTTTTCATTTATCTCCCGAACTACCCGAATATTTGATTGATTAACCTCCCGAATGACTTTCTTGACTCTCTCTCCAATTAAGCTGATATATAAAACTCTCTCGAGTGCTTATTTGCCTTGCACACATCCTCTATTCTCTCGAACTGATTTTTTCTCTCACGAGATTAGAAATATCCATGTCTTGAAGTTTGCACGATGACAACACTGATCCTCTGATACCAATTAAAATTCGATCATCGTAGATAAATAAGTCTCAACACACTGCTTACTCTATCACATATTTCACGTTCAAAGAATTGTTGCTTCGCATAACATTGTTTGATTATCCCGAATAAACTCGCACTTGTGTGAAGGTGAATAAATTTGGACATTTTTGGCATGTATACTGCTATTGAAATAATAGCAAGTACGAGTCCTTAGTCCTCAGTTGCTTTAAATGTGTATTTGTCTTGAATCAAGTTGTATATTTTTGTCTTAACTAATGGCTATAAAAATTTCATAACACTTATAGTCTCTTGATCTTTGAGAAGTAAAAATATTATCCAACTCCTTACCTTTTCTCATCGTGCTCATTTACTTATGATTCAACACAATTCTGCTTTAGTCACACTATGATCTTTCTTCTCTTGCTTTAACTTTGCATCAAGGTTTGTCTTAGTTTAGCTTAACTTTAATTTCTGAGTCTTCAATATTCATTAACCAATTTGTCCTATTAGAAATTTGTTTTAGTATCAACTCTCACATTTATATAGCTAAATAAACTTTGTATCAATAAATCCCCCAACAGACTCTCCCTCAAGAGTACTATCTTACTTCTGTCGCTTAAACAACATTGTAGGAGTGACCTACTTAGACGTTTGTGACACGTCCTCTTTTGCAACTTCGTCAACAAAAATGTGATTACGGAAAAATATTTAGTTCTTCGTAAGATCGCACTAATTAACCTGGCCGGCATCACTAAACCTAATGTATATAAACTTTTTCTTCCTTTTGTAGATAGTTTTTACATTTCCTCAGAATATGTTCATATCATCTGCATTAGATGCATTAAATCTTATTCTCAAGCTCATTATTGATATCTAACTCATCAACTTTATCATTGCGTTAATGCTTATCTCTTAGATTCATCCATGATCATCATTTGATAAGTTCTTAAGAATCTCATCGAAGTGTCAAATTTCGTGGTGGATGTATCCTAAGATTTTGTATAGCTACAATCTACGCATGATAGCTTTTGGTAAAACTTTGATATCTATTGTGATAAAATCAACTTTAAGAATAATATTTTCTAAAGATGCATCATCATTGACAGTTCTCATATTTATATGTGAAGCTCGAAGATCGAGTCATCTTGTCATGGCCTGAAAGTTTTGGTATAGAGGCATTACTCATGCTGTACTCCAGTTTGTCCTTTTCTCTTCAAGAGTGTTATGTATGTATATATATATATTTATTCTTTAGGAGTAAATACATAAGAATAATTCCATATATGTAATTTCATTTCAAAGAGTGGACACACAAATAATTATTTATGTCGACTTCAGGAGAATAAAACTCACATCCACTTTTGAGGAAGATAACAATTTTATAAAAAATGTATCATATTTCTTCTTCAGCAGGATAAACAAACATAAACAAATTATATTCATGTTTTGTAATTACTTCACGTTAGATTTATTACTAATTTTATATTTAGTGAATCAAGAAATAAAATACACATGTATAAAATTCAGATCGAACTGTGTAATGGGAATTGAATATATAATATATATATATATATATATATATATATATATAATGCATCTACTTTAATCACTTCTAGTAATACACGTGCATGATTCCATTTCGGTGAAATTAAAATATAACATGTGTTATATGCTTTATTTTGCTTCGATTAAATATAAAAAATAATACATGTAGTGATTCTACTTTGAAAGAATTTAATAGTGAGTTCATTAGATTAAATCTTAAATAAATATTGTTTAATGATTCTACTTCTGAAGAATCAATTTTGGCACACAATAGGTGAATTAAACCGTAATACAATAGTAAATTATGTCTATGATTCCATCATGGGAGTATCAAGTCACACAAAAATTACATATATGTAGAGTTCGACTACTACTTTTTTCATTACACTCCGGAAAAATTAATTCATAACAATAAAATGTCATTCCACTTCATGGGAATTCAATATAAGGTACACATGTTATTGTAATTCATGTCATTATAAGACAACCATATAATTCTATG